>WNWK01014145.1:0-38289 GCA_009830355.1 Cherax destructor | reverse complement strand
AGGTAGACTGTCATTCAAGCAGTATATACCAAGCAAAAAGAAATGCTTTGGTATAAAGTTGTTTTTGCTTTGTGATTGCTACAGTGGTCTTGTATTGGATATTATTGTGTACACTGGAAGTAATACATTGAAAGATACCAGGAAGTTACTGGGTATCTATGGTGATGTGGTTAGAACAATGATGGAACCATATCTTGGTAAGGGGCATATATTATATACTGATAACTGGTACACAAGCCCCTCCCTCAGTGATTTTTTGCGAGTGAACATGACAGATGTGTGCGGAGCAGTGCGTGCAAATCGTAAGCATATGCCTAGGTTCGATGCAGGCACTCATAGAGGTGAGGTGCAGGCGTTTGCTGCCAATGATATCATGGCATTTCAGAGGCATGACAAACGAGATGTCACACTGTTGTCATCAGTTCACCCTAATGAAATGGCAGACAGTGGTAGGCTGAACAGAGAGACTAATGAACCCATTCTAAAACCTGCAGCTGTGATGGACTACACCCTCAATATGTGTTCAGTGGACAAATGTGACATGCAGATTGGGTTTGCTGATTGTGTTCGAAAGAGTTATAAGTGGTACATAAAACTTTTTTCACATTCTGGACATTTCCATGCTCAATTCTTATAATATTTATAAGTTGAAGACCACAAACAAACCACCATATGGCGAATTTTGTTTGTCTGTCATCAGACAAATAATCACCAAGTACCAAGGAACACCACCTGGAATAGAAAACCACCCACGAAATTACCAACAACTACCCTCTCGTCTGAGGCATGGTGAACACTTCCTAATGAAACTGCCTGCTACTGCTTGCAAGAAAAAGGCTCAGAAGAGGTGATGTCTGTGCACATACAAAAAGATGCCCACAGCGGTTCAATTTCTGTCAACTTGAAGCCTCCATATCTTCGTAAGTATTGATAGCAATACAAGCCATATCTGCAACATGTTCAGTGACAATACCTTGTCACTGGGGAAGTAACCCCAGAGAGGGCTTTGATTCCTGAAGTCCTTATGGAGGGGGATTCCCCTTCCAAATAATAACCTCAACTTCCTCTCCCCTCCTCGCCTTCAATACCCCAACAAGAATCTTCAATAAAGGTACAGTAGACCGTCATTTAGCACGATAGTTACGTTCCTGAAAAAGTCGTGGTAGATAATTTTGTGTTAAATAATTAAAAGAACTTACGGGAAAAATAGGGTTACGTTCCTGGGAGACCCCAAAAAGCCAAAAAAGTTTTTTTTAGACCAACAGATCTTACAAAAATAAAAGTGAATATGTAATTGTAGTTCATTATCGTGCTGTATTATGTTGTTTTTACTGCTTAAGACTACAAATGTAACAGAAATAATAGTATTTACCTTAAATTGTGGGTGCTGGTGTTTGTGGATGATTGTGAAGAGAGTGGAGAGTTATGCTGTGGCCCTACTGGGCTGAGGTGGATAGTAGAGGTTCTGGAACTGAAGTCGATGGTTGTACTGAGTGTCTAACTTTAAGTCATTCAGTCAGTAAGTCAGTCAAGTCATTCAGTCATTCAGTCAGTCAAGTCATTCAGTCAGTAAGTCAGTCAAGTCATTCAGTCAGTCAAGTCATTCAGTCAGTCAAGTCATTCAGTCAGTAAGTCAGTCAAGTCATTCAGTCAGTAAGTCAGTCAAGTCATTCAGTCAGTAAGTCAGTCAAGTCATTCAATCAGTAAGTCAGTCAAGTCATTCAGTCAGTCAGTCAAGTCAGTCAGTCAATCAGTAAGTCAGTCAAGTCAGTAAGTCAGTCAAGTCAGTAAGTCAGTCAAGACAGTAAGTCAGTCAAGTCAGTAAGTCAGTCAGTCAGTAAGTCAGTCAGTCAGTCACACAAACTTATGTTTACCTCTTTTTATGTGTACAAAGTAACACTTCATTACAGCCATGGGTTATGTCTTGTCTAATATCTTTTTCTTCGTTAATTCTAAGACTTAAATGCTTATACCTTTTCTTGCCACTTTGAGCAACACTTTGATTGCTTGGCAGATACAAGATATATTAATTTGAAGATCAAAACACAATTCACTTTCTCTCAATCTTCACAAACGCGTATGAAATACGTACGAATGCTGGGATGGTGGGGTCTGGGGTGGCTGGGGAAGTCGGGTGGTGTCTGCTGAACCACAACAACAAGACTGCTTGTGGGAATGGTTATTTGTTTTTCCTTCCCGCAAACTGTAAGTAAGTTTATTCAGGTATACACAGATACAGTTACGAAGATTATCATACATAGCAGCATATGTGTAGAGGACCTAGGATAACCCAAAAAAGTCAGAGTGACTTAGTATTTCCATTGTCTGACTTTTTTTGGGTTATCCTAGGTTCTCTACACATATGCTGCTATGTATAATAATAATAATACTAATAATACTTTATTGTGACATGGTACAATGATACATGGTAGACAAGATATATTTCTTAATGAGATGTACATGCCAAAAGCCCCTAATATGCTGTGCATTGCGGGCATTCTTAAGACTACTTTATTCTAGACTACATGGTAAAAAGTTATGGTTGACAATTTATAAAATAAGTATAATTGCATTTCTAAGTTATAAAGTTTGAATATAAGTTGAACATATCAATTAATTGCAGCAATGCAACTAATTGAGTGAGATAAAAATTTAAAACAATTAGTTGCATTGCAGTTACAGTTTACGTGGTCATTATAATGTAAATGTTAGGTAATAGTTAGTTTAGTATGTATTATTCATAACAGGTTTTTACATTTAAGTGATTAGTCAGGTTTTTATATTAAGTGATTATTCTACTTTGTTGAGAATGTTTGATATTGAGCATTTAGCTTTGGGTGAGAAGGTGATTTTTTAGCATCGTTTTGAATTGGGGTACAGGCAGGGTTTCTTTGGTATGATAATCAATGTAACTGTACTTACCTAATTGTGGTTGCAGGGGTTGAGACTCAGCTCCTGGCCTCGTATATCTGAATAACCTTACAGTTTGCGGGAAGGAAAAACAAATTCCCTTTTCCTCTAAGCACGAGGATTAGGCTTACACTTGAAATCACCTGATGCATTACCGCAAAAGAGCAAGGTGAAGCGATCCTTTGCTGTCTTGAAGCCTGGTGCACTTTTCTCTTGCTGACTGATATAAGTTCGTGTTGGCATTTTCTTCCAGAAAACACTTCTCTCATCAGCATTAACCCTTTCAGGGTCCAAGGGGGGTCTCCAAAACTCGTTCTCAGGGTCCAAGAATTTAAAAAAAAAAAAATATATATTTTTCTTGTGAAATGATAGAGAATCTTTTTCCGATCATAACGCCACAAAAATTATGAAATTTGATCGAAAACTAATGGAATTATGCTTTCGCGAAGTTAGCGGTAGCCATGACACTTGCGCATCGGCGATTTCGCCCACTTTGAGCCCTATTTTCGGCAAATTCCAATGTTTCAGTCAACTAAGATTATAGCTATGTCGCTAGAACTCCATTTTTTCTATCGATTGAGTACAAGAAACCGCCTATTTACCAATTACAACTACCCAAAATAGTGGTCAGAAAATGGCAATTTGGCCAATTTCACACAAATTTCAAACGATGCCAATTTCAAAATAGGGTCCAGAATAAACAAGGCAGACATTCCTGGCACTAAAATAACGTCTTCTCTGTTCATTAGTCACGTTTCCAGGCCCCTCTTACATTACTTTTGCTTTTCATTTTGAATTTTTATTCTCGCAAAAAACAGAAGATTTACTGTTATGTATACAACTGCATCATTGTATAAATGGTATAAATAATATTAGAGCACTTGTGCATGAATATTAGACTCGCCAGTTGATGTGTATTGGACGCATGGTGTGATTTGTTTACTCTTGAACATCGTCAAAAATCGAACATTTTCGCTACTTTGATCTCAATTTCAAAGTACTTGTCGTTGTCAAACCAATCAAAATCATCTCTATTTCTGTAATATATCTTCCAATCTATCAAATGAGACCAAGTAAACGAGAATACATCAATAAATACCATACGAAAATAAACTGCAAAGTCGCTGTTTTAAACCAAAAACACGGTCAGAGTTTTTTTTTTTCCTCATTATGCAGTGTGCTGCAGGATTTTTTTTATACTGCGCACACTGACCACATAGACCCATTCTATCACATCTAGGCCTAACAGCCTGTTTCTGCTTGATTTGAGGGCGCTAGAATTTAGGCGTACTAGTACGTCAATAACCCCAGGGCGTAAGCCATACTAGTACGTCAATAACCCTGAAAGGGTTAAGCACTTGATGTGGCTCATAGCAACCCTCAGTAGGACCCCCACTGACTCAATGGTTTAACCCACCGCGGGCTACCGTGCGTTCAAAAAATTTTCCACTCCTATGAACCGTGTAATATCATTTTTACGTCGTGTTAGATAATAATGTGCCGCAATTCTTCAATCGTGCAATACCCGTAACGTGTAACATAATCTTGAGCTAAATGACGGTCTACTGTATGTAATTTTTATTTATCATTAAAATTAGTGCTTTATATTTATTTCTCATTGTTTTCTGTATATAAAACTATAGTTATTCTTTAAAAATGTATTTTTTGGTAATATTTTTTAGTGTCTGGAACGGATTATTGTATTTACATTATTTCTTATGGGAAATATTACTTCGGTTTTCGTACTTTTCAGATTTAGAACAACCTTCTGGAACGGATTAAGTACGAAATCCGGGGGTCTACTGTATAACCGTATCAAAGACAATACACTCAGATCACAACATAATAGAGGTACAGACATGTATGCACAGGGCTCCTGACCAGCAAAATGTGATTGGTCATGAGGGTGTCTTGACAGAATTCAACTTCAATAACAAAAACATACAATGGGAACTAAACAACACAGATTCGAACCTTTGCCTAAAAATAATAAACTGTGGTTCTTGAGAAAAAGAAAGAGGTGTAAACTAGAAAGAGAGAGATGCTCCCTATACAGACAAAGGCGAAGAGTCACAGAGCTGCTGAGAGGAGCCAGTATATCTGAAATACAAAGGGAGGCACTGGTCAGTGAAATAGCAAATACAGTAGACCCTCATTTAGCACGGTAGTTACGTTCCTGAAAACGTCGTGTTAGCTAAAATCGTGTTAGATAATTATAAGAACTTATGGGAAAAATAGGGTTACGTTCCTGGGAGTCCCCAAAAAGCCAAACAAGTTTTTTTTAGACCAACAGATCTTACAAATATAAAAGAGAATATGTAATTGTAGTTCATTATCGTAATGTATTATGTTGTTTTTACTGCTTAAGACTACAAATGTAACAGAAATAATAGTATTTACCTTAAATTGTGGGTGCTGGTGTTTGTGGATGATTGTGAAGAGAGTGTTGAGTTATGCTGTGGCCCTACTGGGCTGAGGTGGATAGTAGATGTTCTGGAACTGAAGTCTATGGTTGTACTGAGTGTCTAACTTTAAGTCATTCAGAAAGTCAGTCAAGTCAGTAAGTCAGTCAAGTCATTCAGTCAGTCAGTCAAGTCATTCAGTAAGTCAGTCAAGTCATTCAGTAAGTCAGTCAGTCAAGTCATTCAGTAAGTCAGTCAAGTCATTCAGTAAGTCAGTCAAGTAAGTCAGTCACACAAACTTATGTTTACATCTTTTTATGTGTACAAAATAACACTTTAAGGCCACAGGTTATGTCTTGTCTAATATCTTTGTTTTCTTCGTTAATTCTAAGACTTAAATGTTTATACCTTTTCTTGCCACTTTGAGCAACACTGGTATGCCTACTGGGTGTCATGATTGCTTGGCAGATACAAGATATAGTAATTTAAAGATCAAAACACAATTCACTCTCTCTTATTCTTCACAAACAGCTGGCTTGATGCGTATGAACTATGAATGAACTACAAATGCTGGAACGGTGGGGTGGTGTGGGGGGTAGCTGGGGAAGGCGGGTGGTCTCCCCCGCTGCTCCACAATAACAAGGGCCGCTTGAGGGATTGGGAATGTTTTTTCCTTCCTGCAAACTGTAAGTAAGTTTATTCAGGTATACACAGATACAGTTACAAAGGTTATCATACATAGCAGCATATGTGTAGAGAACCTAGGATAACCCAAAAAAGTCAGAGTGACTTATTTCCATTGTCTGACTTTTTTGGGTTATCCTAGGTTCTTTACACCTATGCTGCTATGTATGATAATCTATGTAACTGTATCTCTGTATACCTTAATAAACTTACTTACTTACAGTTTGTGGGAAGGAAAAACAAATTCCCTTTTCTTCAAAGCATGAGGATTCTTAGAGCAGTAAATAACTATGGGCTTACACTTGAAATCACCTGAGGCATTACCGCAAAGGAGCAAGGTGAAGGGATCCTTTGCTGTCTTGAAGCCTGATGCACTTTTCTCTTGCTGACTGATATAAGTTCATGTTGGCATTTTCTTCCAGAAAACACTTGTCTCGTCAGCATTAAACACTTGATGTGGCTCATAGCCACCCTCAGTAGGACTCCCAGACTGACTCAATGGTTTAACCCACCGCAGGCGACCGGGCGCTCAAAATTTTTTCCCCTCCAGCGAATCGTGTAATATTAGGTTTACGTCGTGTTAGATAAAAATGTGCCACAATTCTTCAATTGTGAAATACCCAAAACACGCAACATAAAGTCGTGCTAAATGAGGGTCTACTGTAGAATAGAATAAAGTAGAATTGTTTATTTGGACATGATACAATGTTGTACAAGGTATTATAGTCGTGGGGTGTACATGCCAAAAGCCCCTTGTATGCAGAGCATTATGGGCAAACTTAAATTTAATTTAAGATTACTTAGTCTATAACAGATTAAATGGTAAGATTTACAGTAAACAATTGAGTATTTTATCAATGAAATTTGAACATTACAATTTTGATGCATTACAGTTTTATAATAGAACAAAATAATTTATTATATGTAGTACAGTAGACCCTCATTTAGCACGGTAGTTATGGTCCTGAAAACATCGTGTTAGGTAAAATTGTGTTAGATAATTAAAAGAACTTATGGGAAAAATAGGGTTATGTTCCTGGGTGTCCCCAAAAAGCCAAACAAGTTTTTTTAGACCAACAGATCTTGCAAAAATTGAAGGCTAATATGTAATTGTAGTTCATTGTCGTGATATATTACTGCTTAAGACTACAAATGCAATAGAAATAATAGTATTTCTTACCTTAAATTGTGGGTAATGATGTTTGTGGATAGTAGTGAAGAGTGGATATGGATGGTGTGGCCCTACTGGGCTGAGGTGGATGCTTGTTGGTTATCGGTAGAAGTGGATGGTAGAGGTCCTGGTGCTGAAGTCGATGGTTGTATTGGTGTGTGCATAAATTCTGTAATGGATCTCTGGGCTCTTTTATTCTGCATTACATTATACAGCTGACGGTAAGGCATCATCAGCTGGTCTAGACCCCGTTTCAAAGCCCTGCTTCTAGCTTTGTCAGGGTCCTCTTCATTGAAAAAGTCTGCTAGTTTAGCAGCAACTCCCCCACTGACTCAATGGTTTAACCCACCGCAGGTGACCGCGCGCTCAAAATTTTTCCCCTCCGGTGAATTGCGTAATACAGTGGACCCCCGAGTTTCGTAAGGGTCTTACTTCGTAAGCATCGTGTTTCGTAAGCTTTTTACGATTTCGAGAATCGTAAAACCGCTCGTGTTTCGTAACGTATTAGACCTGTCTGCCTGCTCCGCGCCTGCGCGGGACGCAGGACGCCGCCAGTGAAGCGTTGTTTACCATTGAGAGAACATTACCTAGCGCGCTCTTTCAAACATTCACACTACATTTGGTGTTTTTTTTTGGTGCTTTAGTGATTGTCACTGTGAAATAAGTCACCATGGGTCCAAAGAAGCTTCCTAGTGGCACCCCTGTGGTAGCATTCATGCAGGGAGTGTAGCATTCATGCAGGGAGTGTAGCATTCATGCAGGGAGTGTAGCATTCATGCAGGGAGTGTAGCATTCATGCAGGGAGTGTAGCATTCATGCAGGGAGTGTAGCATTCATGCAGGGAGTGTAGCATTCATGCAGGGAGTGTAGCATTCATGCAGGGAGTGTAGCATTCATGCAGGGAGTGTAGCATTCATGCAGGGAGTGTGTAGCAGGCATGCAGGGAGTTTAGCATTCATGCAGGAGTGTAGCATTCATGCAGGAGTGTAGCATTCATGCAGGGAGTGTAGCAGGCATGCAGGGAGTTTAGCATTAATGCAGGGAGTTTAGCATTAATGCAGGGAGTGTAGCATTCATGCAGGGAGTGTAGCATTCATGCAGGGAGTGTAGCAGGCATGCAGGGAGTGTAGCAGGCATGCAGGGAGTTTAGCATTCATGCAGGGAGTGTAGCATTCATGCAGGGAGTGTAGCATTCATGCAGGGAGTGTAGCAGGAAGGCAGGGAGTGTAGCAGACATGCAGGGAGTGTAGCAGACATGCAGGGAGTGTAGCATTCATGCAGGGAGTTTAGCAGACATGCAGGGAGTGTAGCAGACATGCAGGGAGTTTAGCAGGCATGCAGGGAGTGTAGCAGACATGCAGGGAGTGTAGCATTCATGCAGGGAGTTTAGCAGACATGCAGGGAGTGTAGCAGACATGCAGGGAGTTTAGCAGGCATGCAGGGAGTGTAGCATTCATGCAGGGAGTGTAGCAGGCATGCAGGGAGTGTAGCAGGCATGCAGGGAGTGGGGATTTCCCTTCGTAGAGGCTGAAGAATTCCTCCCCCAACAAGTGTTTAATTGTGATGAAACAGGCCTGTTTTGGAAGAAAATGCCCAAGAGGACCTTCATTACTCATTACTCTATCTTCCAGATGCCTGCAACTCTTCAATAAAGGTAAGTAAATGTATATATATATATATTGTTTTTAATTATTTTATATGTGAATATTTTTTTGTGGAACGGATTAACTGTATTTACATTATTTCTTATGGGAAATATTGGTTCGAATTTCGTAAACTTTGTGTTAAGTACTAGCTCCTGGAACGGATTAATTACGATACTCGGGGGTCCACTGTATAAGGTTTACGTCGTGTTAGATAAAAATGTGCCGCAATTCTTCAATTGTGTAATACCCAAAACGCGCAACATAAAGTCGTGCTAAATGAGGGTCTACTGTATTACAATTTGTCAAATCAGATTAAATCGAATCAAGTCAATGTTTTGCAGTCAATTATAGAGAATATATTGTCAACAGCTGAGTTACAATGAGTATAATGCTGTAAAAACATGGTTTAACCCTTTCAGAGTCGCGAGGCCCTCTCCCAAACTCGTTCTCAGGGTTGCAAATTTTTTGGATAAAAAAAAAAAAAAATCTTATGAAATGATAGAGAATCTTTTTCCGATCATAACGCCACCAAAATTATGAAATTTGATGGAAAACTAACGGAATTATGCTCTTGCGAAGTTAGCGGTATCGATGACATTTACGCATCGGCGATTTCACCCACTTTGAGCCCTATTTTCGGCAAATTCCAATGTTTTTGTCAACTAAAATTATAGCTATTTTGCTAGAATTCCATTTGTTCTATCAATTGAGTATAAGAAACCGCCAATTTACTGATTTCAACTACCCAATAAGGTGGTCAGAAATTGGCAATTTGGCCAATTTCACACAAATTTCAAAAGATGCCAATTTCAAAATAGCGTCCAGAATAAACGAGACAGACATTCCTGGCACTCAAATAACATTTTATCTGTTCATTAGTCACGTCTCCAGGCCCCTCTTACATTACTTTTGGTTTCCATTTTGAATTTTTTTTCTCACAAAAAATAAAATATTTAATGTTATGTATACAACTGCATCATTGTAAAAATGGTATAAATAATATCAGCACACTTATGCAAGAATATTACAATACCCAGTTGATGTGTATTGGACGCATGGCGTGATTTGTTTACTCCTGAACATCAGCAAAAATCAAACATTTTCACTATTTTGCGCTCAGTTTCAAGGTACTTGTCATCGTGAAACCAGTCAAAATTATCTCTATTTCTGTAATATATCATCCATTCTATCAAATGAGACTAAGAAAACGAGAATACAAGCATAAATACTATACGAAAATAGACTGCAAATTCGCTGTTTTAAACCAAAAACACGGTCAGTTTTTTTTCCTCATTATGCACTGTGGTGCAGGATTTTTTTTTATACTGCGCACACAGACCGCACAAACCCATTCTCTCACATCTAGGCCTACCAGCCTGTTTCCACTTGATTTGAGGGCGCTAGAATTTAGGCATACTAGTACAACGAAAACCCTGGCGCATAAACCGTACTAGTATGGCAGAAACCCTGAAAGGGTTAATAAGGTTGAATTAATTTTACAACTGGGTTATACATTTATGAACCTAGGTAGTAGGTTGGTAGTCAGCAACCACCCAGGGAGGTACTACCATCCTGCCAAGTGAGTGTAAAACAAAAGCCTGTTTTGTTTTACATGATGGTAGGATTGCTGGTGTCTTTTTTCTGTCTCATAAACATGCAAGATTTCAGGTACGTCTTGCTACTTCTACTTACATTTAGGTCACGCTACGCAAACATGTACACGTTTATGTATACACACTCATCTGAGTTTTCTTTGATTTTATCTTAATAGTTCTTGTTCTTATTGCTTTTCCTTTCATATCCATGGGGAAGTGAAATAAGAATCTTTCCTCCGTAAGCCATGCGTGTTGTAAAAGTCAACTAAAATGCCGGAACAATGGGCTAGTAACCCTTTTCCTGTATAGCTTACTAAAAGAAAAGAAGAAAACCGTCAACGTGGGATGTTTGAATGTGCGTGGATGTTGTGCGAATGATAAGAAAGAGATGATTGTAGATGTTATGAATGAAAAGAAGCTGGATGTCCTGGCTTTAAGTGAGACAAAGCTGAAGGGTAGGAGAGTTTCAGTGGGGAGAAATAAATGGGATTAGGTCAGGGGTTTCAAATAGAGTTAGAGCTAAAGAAGGAGTGGCAATAATGTTGAATAATCAGTTATGGCAGGTAAAGAGGGAATATAAATGTATAAATTCAAGGATTATGTGGAGTAAAATAAAGGTTGGATGTGAAAAGTGGGTTATAGTAAGTGTTTATGCACCTGGAGAAGAGAGAAGTGTAGAGGAGAGAGAGAGATTTTGGGAAATGTTGAGTGAGTGTGTAGGGAGTTTTGAACCAAGTGAGAGAGTAATTGTGGTTGGGGATCTTAATGCTAAAGTGGGTAAAAATGTTGTGGAGGGAGTAGTAGGTAAATTTGGGGTGCCAGGGGTAAATGTAAATGGAGAACTATTAATTGAGCTATGTGTAGAAAGAGGTTTGGTAATAAGCAATACATATTTTATGAAAAAGAGGATAAATAAATATACAAGGTATGATATAGCACGTAAGGAAAGTAGTTTGTTGGATTATGTATTGGTGGATAAAAGGTTGATGGGTAGGCTTCAGGATGTACATGTTTATAGAGGGGCAACGGATATATCGGATCATTATTTGGTTGTAGCTACAGTGAGAATAAAAGGTAGATGGGACAAAAAGAAAATGGCAACAGCAAGTAAGAGAGAGGTAAAGTGTATAAACTAAGGGAGGAGGAAGTTAGGGTGAGATATAAGCAACTATTGGCAGAAAGGTGGGCTAGTGCAAGTATGAGTAGTGGGGGGGTTGAAGAGAGTTGGGATAGTTTTAAAAATGCAGTATTAGAATGTGGGGCAGAAGTTTGTGGCTATAGGAGGGTGGGTGCAGGAGGAAAGAGGAGTGAGTGGTGGAATGAAGAAGTAAAGAGTGTAATAAAAGAGAAAAAGGTAGCTTATGAGAGGTTTTTACAAAACAGAAGTGTAAATAGAAGAGCAGAGTATATGGAGAGTAAAAGAAAGGTGAAGAGAGAGGTGAAAGAGTGCAAAAGAAGAGCGGATGACAGAATGGGAGAGGCTCTGTCAAGAAATTTTGCTGAAAACAAGAAAAATTTTTGGAGTGAGATAAACAAGGTAAGAAAGCCTAGGAACGAATGGATTTGTCAGTTAAAAACAGAGTAGGGAGTTAGTAGATGGGGAGCTGGAGGTATTGGGTAGATGGCGGGAATATTTTGAGGAACTTTTAAATGTCGATGAAAAAAGGGAGGCGGTAATTTCATGTACTGGCCAGGGAGGTACAACATCGTTAGGAGTGAAGAAGAGCAGGATGTGAGTGTTGGGGAGGTGCGTGAGGCATTACGTAGAATGAAAGGGGGTAAAGCAGCTGGAACTGACGGGATCATGACACAAATGTTAAAAGCAGGGGGGATATAGTGCTGGAGTGGTTGGTATTTTTGTTTAATAAATGTATGAAAGAGGAGAAGGTACCTAGGGATTGGCAGAGAGCATTTATAGTTCCTTTATATAAAGGGAAGGGGGATAAAAGAGTGTAAAAATTATAGGGGAATAAGTTTACTGAGTATACCAGGTAAAGTGTATGGCAGGGTTATTATTGAAAGAATTAGAGGTAAGACAGAGAGTAGGATTGCAGATGAGCAAGGAGGCTTTAGAGTGGGTAGGGGATGTGTAGATCAAGTGTTTACAGTGAAGCATATATGTGAACAGTATTTAGATTAAGGTAGAGAAGTTTTCATTGCATTTATGGATTTAGAAAAGGCATATGATAGAGTGGATAGGGGAGCAATGTGGCAAATGTTGCAAGTGTATGGAATAGGTAGTAAGTTACTGAAGGCTGTAAAGAGTTTTTATGAGGATAGTGAGGCTCAGGTTAGGGTGTGTAGGAGAGAGGGAGATTACTTCCCGGTAAAAGTAGGTCTTAGAAAGGGATGTGTAATGTCACCATGGTTGTTTAATATATTTATAGATGGGGTTGTAAAAGAAGTAAATGCTAGGGTGTTGGGGAGAGGGGTGGGATTAAATTATGGGGAATTAAATGCAAAATGGGAGTTTGCACAGTTACTTTTTGCTGATGATACTGTGCTTATGGGAGATTCTAAAGAAAAGTTGCAAAGGTTAGTGGACGAGTTTGGGAGAGTGTGTAAAGGTAGAAAGTTGAAAGTGAACATAGATAAGAGTAAGGTGATGAAGGTATCAAACGATTTAAATAAAGAAAAATTGGATATCACATTGGAGAGAGGGATTATGGAAGAAGTAAATGTTTTCAGATATTTGGGAGTTGACGTGTCAGCGGATGGGTTTATGAAGGATGAGGTTAACCATAGAATTGATGAAGGAAAAAAGGTGAGTGGTGCATTGAGGTATATGTGGAGACAAAAAACGTTATCTGTGAAGGCAAAGAAGGGAATGTACGAAAGTATAGTGGTACCAACACTCTTATATGGGTGTGAAGCATGGGTTGCAAATGCTGCAGCGAGGAGGAGGCTGGAGGCAGTGGAGATGTCCTGTCTTAAGTGCAATGTGTGGTGTAAATATTATGCATAAAATTGAATGTGGAAATTAGGAGAAGGTGGGGAGTTACTAAAAGTATTTGTCAGAGGGCTGAAGAGGGGTTGTTGAGGTGGTTTGGTCATTTAGAGAGAATGGATCAAAGTAGAATGACTTGGAGAGCGTATAAATCTGTAGGGGAAGGAAGGCGGGGTAGGGGTTGTCCTAGAAAAGGTTGGAGGGAGGGGGTAAAGGAGGTTTTGTCGGCGAGGGGTTTGGACTTCCAGCAAGCATGTGTGAGCGTGTTAGATAGGAGTGAATGGAGACGAATGGTTTTTGGGACATAACGATCTGTTGGAGTGTGAGCAGGGTAACATTTTGTGAAGGGATTCAGGGAAACCAGTTAATTGATTTAGTTGGACTTGAGTCCTGGAAATGGGAAGTACAATGCCTGCACTTTAAAGGAGGGGTCTGGGATAGTGACAGCTGGGAGGGACTATTCTCAGCTGTCGTATCTGAGCGCCTCTGCAAAGACAGTGATTATGTATGAGTGTGGTGAAAGTGTTGAATGATGATGAAAGTATTTTCTTTTTGGGGATTTTCTTTCTTTTTGGGTCACCCTGCCTCGGTGGGAGATGGCCGACTTGTTGAAAAAAAAAAAAGTTATTCAGCATTTGAATTAGATTAAATATGAGAATTTATTGTTCTGTGGCATTTATTTATGGGGTTCTGAGGCTAGGGGAGAAACACAGTGAGTGATGATGTTTTGAGGCAGTGGAAAGTGATTTGTTAACTTTGTAGGTAAGGTTAAGTACTGTGTATTTAGTTTTGTAGGTAAGGTTAAGTACTATGTACAGTGGTACCTCGGTTAACGATATTTTTTCATTCCAGAATGCTGTTCAAGTGCCATTACCAAACGAATTTACCCCCATAAGGAATAATGTAAAATAGACTAGTCCTTTTAGACCCCCAAAAATACACTTACAAAAGCATTTAAAAAAATAAACTTACATAAAAGGGCGAGTTTGGGGACCATCGTTAACCGAGGTACCACTGTATTTAGGTTTGTAGGTAAGGTTAAGTACTATGTATTTAGCTTTGCAGATAAAGTTAAGTATAGTATTATGTATTTAGTTTTGGGTGAGTAAGTGGTTTTTAAGAAGAGTCTTGATATCGAAGTTAAGTTGAAGGAATCCTACAGGAGACAAGAATCGTAGGAAGAACTAAAAGCCATGAAGGAAATTGAAAAAACCCAAAATACTTCTTCTCGTATGCCAAATCTAAGGGAAAAACAACATCCAGTATTGGGCCCCTGCTTATATTCGAGATGGGACATACACAGACGACACCCAAGAAATGAGTGAGATATTAAAGTCCCAATATGACTCAGTGTTCAGCAAGCCGCTGCCCAGACTAAGGGTCGACAATCCAAATGAATTCTTTATGAACGAGACCCAAAATTTGGTAATCTCAGATATTTTCCTAACATCACAAGACTTTGAAAGGGCAATAAATGACATGCCCATGCACTCTGCCCCAGGCCCAGACTCATGGAACTTCGTGTTCATTAAGAACTGCAAGAAGCCCTTGTCTCGTGCCTTCACCATTCTATGGAGAGGGAGCATGGACACAGGGGTCATCCCACTCTACAAAGGTGGCAATAAAGAAATTGCAAAGAACTACAGACCGATAGCACTAACATCCCATATCATAAAAATCTTTGAAAAGGTTCTAAGAAGCAGGATCTCCAACCACTTATATACTCATCAGTTACACAACCCAGGGCAACACGGGTTTAGAGCAGGTCGCTCCTGCCTGTCCCAGCTACTGGACCACAATGACAAGATCCTGGATGCTGTAGAAGATAATCAAAATGCAGATGTAGTATACACAGACTTTGCAAAAGCTTAAATAACAAAAAAAGGCACAATACCATGACTGGAACAATACACACAATCAGCACATAGAAAAGAGGAGCTTACGACGATGTTTCGGTCCGACTTGGACCATTTACAAAGTCATGGTCCAAGTCGGATCGAAACGTCGTCATAAGCTCCTCTTTTCTATGTGCGAGTTGTGTGTGTGTGTGTTTTGCAAAAGCTTTCGACAAGTGTGATCATGGTGTAATAGCACACAAAATGCATGATAATGGAATAACAGGAAAAGTTGGTAGATGGATCTATAACTTCCTGACAAATAAAACACAAAGAGTAATAGTGAACAGAGTAAAGTTTGAGGCAGTTATGGTGAAAAGCTCTGTTCCGCAAGGCACAGTACTCGCTCCCATTCTCATCCTCATCCTCTTATCTGACATAGAGATGTAAGCCATAGCTCTGCGTATTCCTTTGCAGATGACACCTGAATTGCCATGACAGTGACCCCCATCGAAGATACCGCAAGACTCCAAGCGGACATCAACCAAATCTTCAAATGGGCCACTCGAAACAATATGAAGTTCAGTGAAGAGAAATTTCAGCTACTCAGATATGGAAAACTTGAAGAAATTAAAACTGTATCATGGTATATGACAAATTCTAAACATACAATAGAGCGAGAAAGTAATGTGAAGGACCTGTCAGAGGTTCTCGCCTTCAAAGACCAACCACAACAATGTATCTACCACATCTAGGAAAATGATAGGATGGATAATGAGAACCTTCAAAACTAGGGATTCCAAGCCCATGATGATTCTCGTTGTGTCTAGGCTGGAAGTCTTTAGTACACTAACGACCCCTTCAAGGCAGGCGAAATTGCTGACCTGGAAAGTGTACAAAGAACTTTCATGGCACACACGAGTATTGTATGATAAGGCACCTAAATTACTGGGAACGGTTGAAGTCCCTTGATTTGTATTCCCTGGAATGCAGGCGAGAGAGATACATGATAATATACACTTGGAAAATCGTAGAGGGATTGGTACCAAACTTACACATGAAAATCACTCCCTATGAAAGCAAAAGACTCAGCAGGAGATGCAACATTTCCCCAGTGAAAAGAAGGGTGCCACGAGAACACTGAGAGACAGCACAATAAGTGTCGGGGGCCCAAGACTTTTCAACTGCATCCCAGCATACTTAAGGGGAATTACCAATAGACCCCTCACTGTCTTCAAGAAGGCACTGGACAGGCACCTAAATTCAGTACCTGACCAGCTGGGCTGTGGTTTGTACATCAGTTTGTGTGCAGCCAGCAGTAACAGCCTGGTTGATTATACCCTGATCCATCACAAGGCCTGGTCTCACACTGAGCTGCGGGGGCATAGACCCCTGAAACCCACTCCAGGTATATGTCCTGCCCACCCGCGGGCGGAGGCACTTTCCCAGTAACATCGCCTGCTTAACCTTTAACTACTGTGAACTCCTGTCCTCTGTTTATATCATGGGCCTTCGCCTAGGGGTCCATAAAGTGGTCCCTACGCCCCAACAGTGTCGAAATTGCTGGTGCTTCGGACATCCCGCTAAATACTGCAGGTCTGCGGCGGAGTGCCCAGTAAGTGCCGTGGATCATGCTGATACATCTTGCAGTCTTCTCCTCACTTGTCTTAATTGCAATGAAACTCGTCCTTCTTTTTCCCGCCAATGTTAGGTCTATCTTAATGATCGAGAAATCTGTTGTCTTAATTAGAGCGAAGGCCTTACTTTTGCTATGGCTGTCTCTCGGCTCCACCTTCAGGGGAATCTTCCTCTTGTTCCTTATTCTCAAGTAGCTAGGAGACCTCGATCCTTGATGGTCCCCTCGCCTACCAGCTCCTTTGGTGCCATCTCTAATTCTTTTGCAGTTTTACCCTCTGAAACCCCCACCTCCTTACCTCTTCCTACTTCTACTTCTTCAACTTGCCCACTAGCTTCTCAGTCTGCGAGACCTCACACACCTGCACCTTCTTCGAGCCTATCACCTGTGAAGTTGAACCTGTCTCCTAAGCCCAAGTCTCTTTGCATTCCTCCGATGCTTGCAATTTCCAAATAGTTCTCCTTTTTGGCCTTGGTGCCTAGTTCTCACTCCCTTTCTAACTCTTACATGAAGGTGGAGGTTCACCCCCTCTTCTCCTTTTCCCCTCCCCCAGATTTCTTCCCCAGTCCCCTTCCAGCCTCCTTCCTCTCCTGTTCCACCGCAGGACTCTTCTCTCCCAGCCGGCACATCTCTCCAGGTTCATACTCCCTTCCCCTCTCAGACCTCTTTGGTTCCCTCCATAGTCAACCCCGATCTCTACTTTCTCTACCTCGCCTGTCTCTGAAGTCATGGTATTGGCATCTTCCTTGTCCGCTGAAACACTTAATGCTATCTCCAACTATATTGCAGAAGAAACCCTCGATGGACACCAGTGTGCCTCCTTATGCTCCTGCTTATTTTTCACAACCCTTGCAGCAAACTTTTCCTTCATAGCATTCTGATTCCACCTTGCTTACACGCTTTCCTTTGCCTCCACACATTGACTTCACTGACCCTACTAGCCCAAAGATTTTATCACTTCTCATTATTGTTAGCATATCTGTCCTTGTGAATAATGACTTATTTACAATGAAATATTCAT
Source organism: Cherax destructor (assembly GCA_009830355.1). Classification (NCBI taxonomy): domain Eukaryota; kingdom Metazoa; phylum Arthropoda; class Malacostraca; order Decapoda; family Parastacidae; genus Cherax; species Cherax destructor. The sequence goes on along the minus strand of WNWK01014145.1, from coordinate 20,442 downwards.
GGCCTCAGGGGTAATTGGGGAGAGCTCCAGGTGTTGCTCTCCCAGTTTTCCCCAGTATGTGTCAGGTTACAAGAGCCTAAAATTTGTTCAGCAGTTATCCGTCCCATTTCGGGGTATGTGTTGTTGCATTCTTCTGATCCCTTTCCTGATGAAACTTTTAATGAGAGTGCATTTCTTGTGTGCAATGGTATACAATTTCAACAGGTCTTTGTTCATTCTCAGCTGCATTATGCTGCAGCCTGTATTTATTTCAACCAGTGGTATACAGTTTGCTATCTATATCTGTCCACTTCCTATGCATTCTGTATCTCGGATGTTGCATTCTTGATCTCTTCTCTGCCACCACCCACCTAGTTGTTAGGTGATTTTAACGTTCATCATCATCTTTGGGGAGGGTTCCACTGTGACTCTCATGGTGATCAGTTGGAGACTCTTCTCACTTCTCAACCTTTTTTTTGTTTTAAATACAGGTGCTCCCACCTATTTTGACTCTCACACTCAGTCTTTCTCTTGCATCAATCTTTCTATCTGTTCCTCATCAATTGCCCTTGATGACACTTGGTCTGTTCTCCTGGATTTGCACAAAAGTGATCACTTATCTATTCTTACTTCTACTAAGTATTCCCGACCACCTCGTAGCCCCTGTTGGCAATTTGGACAAGCGAATTGGGACTTATACTCGCATCTTACTGCTTTTTGTGAGGACCCTTCTTCGTCCTCTATTGTTGAGTTGATGCACCAGTTTTCGACCTTAGTTTTAACTGCAGCATCATGTTCTATTCCTCAAACCTCAGGCAGGCATTCTCAGACACATGTGCCTTGGTGGTCTCCTGCGTGTGCCTGTGCAATGCGATTGAAATGTTCTGTGTGGGGCCGTTATCGATATAATTGGACCTCAGATCGTCTTTTGGATTTTAAGCGGGGAAGGGCAGTCGCTCGCCACATCATATGCGATGCTAAATGCACTTGTTGACAGGACTACGTTTCTACTGTTACCTTGACTTCCCATATGTGTGCGGTTTGGAAGAAGGTACGGAAGTTGAGTGGCAAATATGCCCCAGACCCAGCTCTCATTTTATGGGTTGCTGGTGTTAGTGTTGCCATGGAAATCGGGAACTGTCTTGTCCGTGTCTCCCAAGGGCTTCACATCTGTCCCTCGTTTCTCGCTTTTAAGTCTGCCAGGAAGCAATTGCCCTTGGATTTCTCTTATAATGGGATGAGGCCATACACAAATAACCTGCACATAGAAGAGAGGAGCTTACAACGACGTTTTGGTTCGACTTGGACCATTTACAAAGTCACACTAACAAAAAGGAGCTAGAGTCCACGCTTTTCGCTTGCCGGTCATCGGCAGCTGGGCCTGATGATATTCATATCCCTATGCTACAGCATTTGCATTCTTCAGTCCTTTTGTGTCTTTTCAATCTTGTTTGGATGTGAGGGGTTCTCCCTCAACAATGGAAATCTGCCATTGTACAACTGTTTCGCAAACCAGGCATTTCAAGGCTTGGTACCTCTCACTATTGTCCCATTGCTCTGACCAGTGTAGCCTGCAAGGTGATGGAACAATTGGTGAATAGACGTCTTATATGGTATTTAGAGTCTCACAATAGTCTTTCTGACTCACGAAATCGTAATGACACAATTGCAAACAAATCATACCACAGGTGGGGTTCGAACCCATGGTCAGAGAGTCTCAAAACTCCAGACCCGTGGTATGGTTGAATAGTTTTTCTCATTGCCAATATGGCTTTTGCAAGGGCCGCTCTACTTTGGACCCCTTGCTCCATTTAGATATGTATGTGCGAAATGCCTTTGCTGATGAACACTTCATCCTAGCAGTCTTTTTTTTTATCTCAAGAAGGCATATGACACCACTTGGAGATATAACATCTTAGCCCAGGCCTACTCCATAGGCCTCTGCAGTAATCTACTGACCTTCCTAGCTACTTTCTTATCTGAAAGACATTTTCATGTCCGTGTTGGCACCTCGCTTTCCTCAAACTTTGTTCAGGCCAAGGGAGTCCCACAAGGTTGTGTCCTTAGCACTACCCTTTTTCTCTTGGCTATAAATGACCTACCTTCTGTTCTTCCATCGCATATTTGGTCGTCACTTTATGTGGATGACTTTGCTATGGCTTAGGCAGGTGCTGACTGTCGCCTGGTGGTGGCCTCCCTTCAGGATGCGGTTGACCATGTTTCCCATTGGGCCACTTCTCATGGATTTAAATTTTCTAGTGTGAAAACCCATTTCATTACCTTCACTAAATGTCCACTTGTCCCAGATATTTAATTGTATTTACACGGCTCACGTTTCCCAGAATGTGATACAGTAAAGTTTCTTGGCTTTCTATTTGATCGCCGGTTGACATGGAAACCTCACATTTCCTCTTTGAAGGCAGCTTGCCATGATCGGCTGAATCTCCTTAAAATTCTTCCATACGTTCAAGTGGAACAGATCGCTGGACTCTCCTCTGTTTGCATCCCACCCTAGTCTTGTCCAAGCTCGATTATGGTGACCAAGTCTATTCTGTGGCTTCTCCTACAACTCTTTCTAAGTTAGATCCTCTTCATCATCAGGGTCTATGGGTCTATGTTTATGCCTTGGTGCCTCTATGCTGAGGCGAATGTTCCTTAATTAGCCAATTGTCATGATGCTCATTGCCTTCGTTACTTTGTCCGCTCTCATGACCTTCATGTTCCTTCTACATATAGGTTAGTCTCAGACATTAGTAGAAGCCCGTTATTTATTCGGCGCCCCTGATTACTCCGATTGTTTTCTCTTTGTCTTCAGTCTTCTCTCCAGTTGCCTCCCATGTATGTTCATGTAGCGTATGCCTCTTCCCTTACCCCTTGGGAGGCTCCGACGGTTCGTGTCTGTTTTCCTCTACTGCCATGTGCCAAAGCTCTCCTACCTACAGCTGCTTCTTGTTCTCTTTTTCTTGATCACTTCCGGTTGCATGCACATGCCGTCGCTGTTTATACAGATGGTTCTAAATCTGATGGTGTTGGGTTCACGGTGGTGTTCCCTGACAATGTTGTCCAGGGTCATTTGTTAGACTCGGCTAGCATTTTTACCGCCAAGTTGTATGCCAGCCTTATAGCGCTTCTCTGTATTATATATATGTCTATTCAACGTCTGTGATAATTTCAGATTCTCTCAGCACTTTACAGGCCATTAAACAATTTGATTCCCCTCATCCATTGGTCCTTTGTATTCAACTTTGGTTGCACCGAGTGGCTAGCAAAAACACAGACGTTGTTTTCTGTTGGGTCCCTGGACATGTTGATGTGCAGGGCAATGAACAGGCAGATGCTGCTGCGAAGTCAGCAGTATGTGATCTTCTGGTTTCCTATAGAGGTACATATTATGTTCAGGGATTATTTTACAGTCATCTCTACCTGTCTTCATGGCCGTTGGCAACAATAGTGGTCAGACATGCACCATAACAGATTGCAATCTATTAAACCGTTTTTAGGTTTGTGGCCATCTTCTTACCACTGTTGCTGCATTCGGGAGACTGCACTCTCCCATCTAACATAGGCCATACTCGCCTTACCCATGGGCATCTGATGGAATGACACCCTATTCCTCTGTGAGGTTTGTCAGGTCCCTATTTCAGTTCTTCACTTTCTTGTGGATTGTCCGGTTTACCAGCGAGCTCACAGGATTTACCTCCATCAACACGGCTGCCCTACCACTCTTACCTTATCTTCCCTTCTTGCAGACAGCCCTGCTGTTGACTTATGATCACTTTTTGACTTTTTGTCATCAACTGCTTTACTATACGAACTTTGACACAGCCCTTAGCATCCCTTCCAGACCCTTTTCTCCTCTCACCTCTGATCCCCTCTCCACTTAGCTGTTTATAGTCCCGGCACTATTTTCTGCCCCACAGCGCTGCATGACCCTTGTCAGTTTAGCTCTTTATTTGATTATAATAATAATGTCTACTATCAACAATCCCCAACCATCAATATTGTCATGTATTACTGTGCATAATTTATCAATTAAATGTTATCATAGGTATGTAAACGAAAAAGACCTGTACAGTGGACCCTTGAATATCGTAAGCCTCGCTCTTTGTAAATTTTGCCTATCATAACTTTTTTCGTCAAAATACAGTGGACCCCCGCCTAACGAACACCCCGGAAATCGTACAATTATGTAAGTATAATATTTTAAGTGCTTGTGGAAGTGTATTTTTGGGGGTCTGAAATAGACTAACCTACGTGACATTATTTCTTAAGGAAGTAAATTCGTTCGGTAATGGCACTTGAGCAGGCTTCTGGAATGAATTTTGTTCATTAGGCAGGGGTCCACTGTATTGCCTCGCAGATCTTCATTTGCCTCACCAATCGTTGGTCGTCCAGAATGCGTTCATGTGGCTTCCCAGCTTCAACACGCACACAAAGGCTACTCAGTGTCAGTGTGGTATTGTGTGTGAGCGAGTGACCATCACCCCATGTGTTCATACGATACATTTCGTAATATTCCATTAATTTTTGTGCTTGCAACTGCTAAATAAGCCACTATGGGCCCAAAGAAAGCTGCTAGTACCAGCCCTATGTTAAAGAAGGTGAGAAACACGATAGAATTCAAGAAAGAACTCATAGCAAAGTACCAAAGTGGAGGAGGAAGAGAGAGGGGAGAATGTGCCTTATTCAGTTTTTCTACAATATGTACGATACTAAAGCAGCAGGAGTCGATAAAGGCTATAGCGCTAGCCAGCGATAAAGTGTAGCATTAACAGTGTAGCAAGTAAGTTAAGCGATTAAGCGATAGAAAAATGATGACACGAAACTTAACTCCTCCATTGTTGTTTGAGGTATACAGTGGACCCCCGAGTATCGTAATTAATCCATTCCAGGAGCTAGTACTTAACACGAAGTTTACGAAATTCGAACCATTATTTCCCATAAGAAATAATGTAAATACAATTAATCCGTTCCACAAAAAAATATTCACATACTAAATTAAAAACAATATATATATATATATACAGTGGTACCGGTTTACTATTTTTCATTCCAGAATGCTGTTCAAGTGCCATTACCAAACGAATTTATCTCCTTAAGAAAAGTTGTAAAATAGACTAGTCCTTTTAGACCCCCAAAATTACACTTACAAAGCATTTAAAAAATAAACTTACATAAAGGGTGAGTTTGGGGACCATCGTAAACCGGTACCACTGTATATATATATATATATATATATATATATATATATATATATATATATATATATATATATATATATATATATATATATATTTATATATATATATATATATATATATATATATATATATATATATATATATATATATATATATATATTTTTATATATATATATATTTATATATTTTTATATATATATATATATTTATATATTTATATATTTATTTATTTATTTATTTATTTATTTATTTATTTATTTATTTATTTATTTATTTATTTATTTATTTATTTATTTATTTATTTATTTATTTATTTACCTTTATTGAAGAGTTGCAGGCATCTGGAAGGTAGAGTTGCTGATAGGGGCAGGGAGTTAGTGGTTGGAAGGGAAATCCCCCTCCAAAGGACTTCAGGTGTCAAAGCCCTCTCTGGGGTTACTTCCCTTCTTGGTCTTTTAATGCCACTAGGACCAGCTTGAGAGTCACTAGACCCCTGCCTGGTAAAGTAACTGTCCAGAGTCCTCTGTTTCTGGCGACCCTTCAACACTTTCCTGAAGTGCGACATGGCTCTGTCACTGAAGTGGCTGCACAGAAGGCTCATTTCAGCTTGCTCAGGGTGGTGTCTTTCAACAAATGTCTGCAACTCATTCCACTTTGTACACATCTCCTTAAGCACTGAAGAGGGCACCTTCTTCTGTCTCTCATCCTCCTCCTTTGAAGCAATAACCTCAGCTGTGGTCTGTTGCTGTTCCAGATGAAGCTCTTGCAGCTCTTCAGTTGTTAGCTCTACCAACTCTTCCACATCCTCACCACTCACCTCCAACCCCAGGTTGTTCCCCAATGCCACAATAGAGTCCACAACAGGCACAGGGTCGTCAGGGTCAAGGTCAGGGTCAGCCTCAAATCCTTCAAAATCCCTCTGTTGGACACAACCTGGCCACAATGGTCTCCAAGCAGAGTTCAAAGTCCTGGAAGTCACTCCCTCCCAAGCCTTACCTATAAGGCGTATGCAATACACAATGTTGAAGTGATCTTTCCAGAACTCTCTTAGGGTCAACTCAGTGTCCGAGGTCACTTCAAAGCACTTTTCAAACAGTGCTTTGGTGTACAGTTTCTTGAAGTTGGAAATGACCTGCTGGTCCATGGGCTGGAGGAGAGGAGTGGTGTTAGGAGGCAAGAACTTCACTCTGATGAAATTAAACTTGTCAGACAAACACTCTTGCAAGTTGTGAGGGTGAGCAGGAGCATTGTCCAGTATCAGGAGGCACTTGAGTGGCAATTTCTTTTCAAAGAGGTATTTCTTCACAGTAGGGCCAAACACTCCAGTCACCCATTCCTTGAAAATCTCCGTAGTGACCCATGCCTTGGTGTTAGCCTTCCAATGCACACACAAATTATTCTTGTCAACACTGTGATTCTTGAAGGGTCTGGGATTTTCATAGTGATACACCAGTAAAGGCTTCACTTTAAAATCACCACTAGCATTAGAACAAAACATGAGAGTTAGCCTGTCTTTCATAGGCTTGTGTCCTGGCTGTGCCTATTCCTCCTGAGTAATGTAGGTCCTGTTGGGCATTTTCTTCCAAAACAGGCCTGTTTCATCACAGTTAAGCACTTGTTGGGGGAGGAATTGTTCAGCCTCTACGAACCCCTGGAATTCCTGCACAAATTTTTCAGCTGCACGTTTGTCTGAGCTGGCTGCCTCACCATTCCTCACAACACTGTGTATGCCACTACGTTTCTTAAACCTGTCAAACCAGCCTTTGCTGGCTTTAAAATCACTTGCCTCACCACTGGTTGCAGGCATTGTCTTGACAAGATCTGCGTGCAACTTCCTTGCCTTTTCACAAATTATCGCCATGGAAACACTATCACCCGCTCTGTTTTTCATTGATCCACACCAACAACAACTTCTCAACCTCATTCACTGTTTTCGATCTATTTTTCGTTAACATATCAACCCCTTTTGCAACATTAGCTTCCTTGATCTCATTTCTCTTTGCCAGGATAGAGCCGATAGTAGAAGGGGTTTTGTTGTACATCCTGGCAAGATCACTCAGACGTACGCCACTCTCATATTTTTCTATAATCTCTTTCTTCAGTTCGATGGTGTTCCTCACTTTCTTTACCACAGGGGTGCCACTAGGAAGCTTCTTTGGACCCATGGTGACTTATTTCACAGTGACAATCACTAAATCACCAAAAAAAACACCAAATGTAGTGTGAATGTTTGAAAGAGCGCGCTAGGTAATGTTCTCTCAATGGTAAACAACGCTTCACTGGCGGTGTCCTGCGTCCCGCGCAGGCGCGGAGCAGGCGGACAGGTCTAATACGTTACGAAACACGAGCGGTTTTACGATTCTCGAAGTCGTAAAAAGCTTACGAAACACGAAGTTTACGAAGTAAGAACCTTTCGAAACTCGGGGGTCCACTGTACAGTGGACCCCCGGTTATCGGCTGTTCCTCTTATTGGCCAACTCGCTTATAGGTTGTTTTTTTTTGGCTACTGCTTATCAGCCCAAATGGGACACGTCCACCTGGCCGCCGGCAGCCACTCGCGTCAGTCTGGCTGTGTCTCTGGCTGAGTGAGGAAGGTTCTGCTCATTCATCCAAACATTTCGCTATAATTCATTGTTTTTCGTGGTTATTCATTAAGTGCAACTCTGAAATATGTAACCATGACCCCAAAGAATTTTCCTAGTAAAGTTCCTTTGGTAAAGAAAGTGAGAAACACGATGGAAATTAAAAAAGAAATAATTGAGAAATATGAGTGGTGTGCGTGTGTTGGAACTTGCCAGAATGTATGGGAAAAATAAATCAGCAATCACTTCTATCCTGGCAAAGAAAGAACAAATCAAGGAAGCTAATGTTGCGAAAGGAGTAAATGTGCTAACGAAACAAAGGTCACAAATAATGGAAGATATGGAGAAGGTGTTGTTGTGGATCACCGAAAAACAATTAGCGGGAGACAGTGTTGTGGAGTCGATTATTTGTGAGAAGGCAAGGCAGTTGCATGAGGATCTTGTAAAGAAAATGCCTGGAACAAGTGCTGCTGTTAGTGAATTTAGGGCCAGCAAAGGCTGGTTTGAGAGATTTAAGAAGCGTAGTGGCATACACAGTGTGGTAACGCATGGTGAGGCTGCAAGTTCTGACAAATGTGCGGCTGAAAAATATCTCTTTGAATTCAAAGGGTACATAGAAGCTGAAAAATTACAACCCCCAACAAGTGTTCAATTGTGACGAAACAGGCCTCTTTTGGAAGAAAATGCCAAAGAGGATCTACATTAAGCAGGAGGAAAAGGCACTGCCAGGACACAAGCCTATGAAAGATGGGCTTACTCTTTTGTTCTGTGCTAACGCTAGTGGGGATTTCAAAGTGAAGCCTATACATGTACTGGTGTATCACTATGAAAATTCCAAAGTGTTCAAGAAAAACAATGTCTTCAAGAGTAAATTGTGTGTGATGTGGAAAGCTAATAAGGCATGGGTCACAAGGCAAATTTTCAAAGAGTGGGTCAATGATGTGTTTGGCCCCAGTGTGAAAAAATACCTCCTGGAAAAGAAATTGCCACTCAAGTGCCTCCTTGTAATGGACAATGCTCCTGCTCATCCTCCAGACTTGATAGACCAATTGTTTAGGGACTTCAGTTTTATAACAGTGAAGTTTTTGCCTCCTAACACCACTCCTCTCATCCAGCCCATGGACCAGCAGGTCATTTCTAACTTCATAAACCTGTACACCAAGGCAGTGTTTCAAAGGTGCTTCGAAGTGACCGCGGACACTAATTTGACCCTAAGAGAGTTCTGGAGGAATCACTTCAGTATCCTCCATTGCATAATCCTTATAGGTAAGGCTTGGGAGGAAGTGACTTCCAGGACTTTGAACTCTGCTTGGAGAATATTGTGGCCAGATTGTGTCCAAGAGAGGGATTTTGAAGGGTTTGGGGCTGACCTTGACCCTGCCGACCCTCTGCCTGTTGTTGAATCTATTGTGGCATTAGGGAAGTCCATGGGGTTGGAGGTGAGTGGCGAGGATGTGGAAGAGTTGGTGGAGGACCACAGGGAAGAGCTAGCCACTGAAGAGCTGCAAGCCCTTCATCTGGAACAGCAACAGACCACACCTGAGGAACTTGTTTCAGTGGAGGAGGAAGAGGGAGTGAAGGAGGTGCCTTCTTCAGTGATTAAAGACATGTGTGCAATGTGGAATAGGTTGCAAAGTTTTGTTGAAAAATACCACCCTGATATGGCTGAAACAAGCCATATCTGCAACATGTTCAGTGACAAAACCTTGTCCCACTTCAGGGAAATCTTAAAGAGACGCCAGAAACAGAGCACTCTACCTGGAGTCTACCTGGAGAGAATTCCAGGGGTCAACGCCCCCGCGGCCCGGTCTGTGACCAGGCCTCCTGTTGGACCAGAGCCTGATCAACCAGGCTGTTACTGCTGGCCGCACGCAGTCCAACGTACGAACCACAGCCCGGCTGATCAGGTACCGACTTGAGGTGCCTGTCCAGTGCCTGCTTGAAGACAGCCAGGGGCTTGTTGGTAATCCCCCTGATGTATGCTGGGAGGCAGTTGAACAATCTTGGGCCCCTCACACTTATTGTGTTGTCCCTCAACGTGCTAGTGGCACCCCTGCTCTTCATTGGGGGGATGTTACATCGCCTGCCGAGTCTTTTGCTTTCGTACGGAGTGATTTTTGTGTGCAAGTTTGGTACTAAGCCCTCGAGAATTTTCCATGTGTATATAATAATGTATCTCTCCCGCCTGCGTTCTAGAGAGTACAGGTTTAGGAACTTCAAGCGTTCCCAGTAGTTGAGGTGGTTTATCGCACTTATGCGTGCGATGAAGGTTCTCTGCACATTTTCAAGGTCAGCAATTTCACCCGCCTTGAAAGGTGCAGTTAGTGTGCAGCAATATTCCAGCCTAGATAGAACAAGCGATCTGTAAAGTGTCAACATGGGCTTGGACAGTTATTTTGTGCGACAGGGGTCCAGTGACTCTCAAGCTGGTCTTAGTGGCAGCAAAAGACAAAGAAGGGAAGTAACCCCGGATAAGGACTTGTTACCTAAAGTCTTTATGGAAAGGGATTCCGCTTCCAAACAATAAATCCTCCCTCTCTTCTCCCTATCTTCCATAAGTCAACAATTCTTCAATACAGGTATGTAATACTGATTTAATTGTTCATTAATCTTTCAAAAATTATATTTTTGTGAATATTTTTGGGTGTCTGGAACAGATTAATTGTATGTGCTACATTAATTCTTATGGGAAATATTATTTCGCTTTTTGGCCGTTTTGGTTTTAGGCTGAGCTTCTGGAACGGATTACGGCCGATAACCGAGGGTCCACTGTATTAAGTGAGCAATATAGCTAGACCTAAAAAAGGCATAAATAGTACACACATTACGTACTTGCCTTAAAATATTTTTGACCTTAGCTTATAGCGAGTGGTGAATATATATATTGTAGGAAGTCTGAATAAATGAAGAATGGTTATAATTGAAAACCGTTGCATTAGCAAAACACTGTAAAGCGAAATGCTGTAAAGCATGCATTGATGCTAGTGAAGGGCTCTTGACTCAAGGATTAGAAGATATTCTTTCTGTGTTATTGTATGACTCCTATGGGTTCAGCACTTATCCATGAGTTTTAAAATAATTACTCTGCCTCCCATTCCTCAGGCTCTGCATGACCCTTACTGATTACTCACTTACCCATGAAATTAACAATAGTACGTAGTACTGGTAATAATCAGATACTTAATCCTTGAGTTGTCTCATCTTTTAAGTTAGGTTTAAGCTTGCCCGAAATGTTCTGCATAACTAGGTGTTCCATAGCCTGGTAGACAATGCTCTCGCTTCACACACTAAGTGTCTGTGGTTTGATCCCCGGCAAGGGTGGAAACATTGGGTGTGTTACCTTACACCTGCTGTCCCCGTTCCCATAGCAAGCAAGTAGATACCTGGGTGTTAGTGGACTGGTGTGGGTCGCATACTGGGGGACAAGCTTAAGGACCCCAATGGAAATAAGACAGACAGTCCCTTGATGATGCACTGACTTTCTTGGGTTATCCTGGATGGCTAACCCTCAGGGGTTCAAAATCCAAACAAAATCTTATCTTATCTTAACATGCTCTCAGGTGTCACAGATTTCTGTATAAACAAGGTACGTATACATCATCTTGTAATAAACTTGTATTGTACTGTATTTCATTTTTACATCCTTTATAACTGCTCCTTCACTGTAGATTCTTTTCACTTGGCTAAACTATTAATTATTTCTGATTTATCAGTCCTCATTCCTCAATCCTCATAATAAAAATGCCATTGACAAATCTCTATCATACCATGTACTGATATGTGCATAACATTTGCTAATTAAAAAACATTCACTTTATTTACTGTTTGTCCTGATATTGTAGGTCAGCATATTGTGAAGGTGACCAGTGTACAGTATATTTGCAGTTACGTAACAACCCTGGCAGGTATGCTGTTACTGCACAAATTGTCTCACCAGAGTGTCCTAACAATAGTTGCTTCATTTCTATTTCTCCAACTTTCAGTAAGTTTATCTTTAATATTGTTGGAATTTTGTATTTATCTCTGAATCTCTGTAATAACAATTATAACCACTTTGTTTGTTATGTTTTAGTAGCATATTTTTACACATATTAAGTGGGCATTGACAACCTCTTGATACTTACAAGGATAGTAGAGAAAAATAGTAAACAAGAGCAAGTGAGAACTAAATTTACTATTCTAGTAGATGAAAACTAATAGTGTTGTATTGTTACAGGTGTAGAGCCGAGCAAAGTGGGAATCTGGATAACTGTTGCATTTGCTTTTGCTCTGATTTTTGTACTTGCCTTCGCTTTCACACTTCACCGTCGCATTAAGCAAAATAGAAGTAAGTACGTACATAACTTAAACTACTGTACTGTAGAGTTAGCTATTGCATATAGGCTTTATATCTGAATATTTATACCTGTCATATTTTTGTTCACCACCAAAGCTTTACTCACCACTCCAAGGATAATAATAATAATAATAATAATTTGATTTTAGCATGATACATGTTTGTACAAAGGAGTATAACAATTGGGCATACATGCCGAAAGTCCCTTTATATGCAGAGCATTTCGGGCAAACTTAAGACTGACTTAACATTAATGAGATATGTACAAGGAAAACGTTAGGGAAATAAAACCAGATTTATCTACAGAATAGTTTTTTGCTTTTAATTTCACATTACATAAAAATAATGATAGAAAACTACCTACAAAGAAATGGAATAATTACTCTAATTGGTATGGCCTTGTACAAGTTAAAGTCAAAGATTTCCACATGATACCATGTTTGTACTGAGATGGGTGAAATTTGCTTGTGCATGCAGAAAACCCAGTCTGTGTTATTCTTGTGTTAATATTTTCAACAGATCTGTTGCTTGGCATGAAGGAGAAACAACCCACTGTACTGTTAATATATCTGGCTGAAAACCAACACTGCTGGGATTTAGTCAATATGCTAGCAGTTTTCCTCAAGGAAGTTTGCTATGTTCACCCATATGTCATAGACAATGATGTGGGCAGTCAGGTGAGAGACATTCCTGTTTGAAAGTGCAAATGACAAAAAAATTATCAACATTAATTATTGTACAATACACATATAACCTGCACAAAGGAGAAAGAAATTTATGACAACATACAATTGTTTGCAATCGTGTCATTACGATTTCGTGAGTCACATTTTAGTCCGACTCGGACCAAAATATTGTCATGGGTTCCCTTCTTCTATGTGCGGGTTATTTGTGTATTGTTCCAGTCACGGTATTGTGACATTTTAATAATTTATACAGAAAGAGTTGACTCACGAAATCGTAATGACACAATTGCAAACAAACCATACTATGGGTGGGGATAGAACCCACGATCAGTCATAATAATTGATACAGAAGAAGGAGTTGACTCACGAAATCGTAATGACATGATTGCAAACAAACCATATTACAGGTTGAGATAGAACCCACGATCAGAGAGTCATAAAACTCCAGACCGACGCGCTTTTTTTTATGGACTTACTAGCCCCTTGCTCCTGGCATTTTAGTTGCCTCTTAACCCTTTCAGGGTTTTGGCTGTACTAGTACGGCTTACAAGCCAGGGTTTTCCATGTACTAGTACGCATAAATTCTAGCGCCTTCAAATTAAGCGGGAAAAGGCTGGTAGGCCTAGAGGTGAGAGAATGAGTCTGCGTGGTCAGTGTGCACAGTAGGAAAAAATCGGGAGCCAGTGGTGCATTGTGGGAACACCATGTTAGTACACCTTGTTCACCATGCCTCGCGGTAAGAAACTCCTCACTCCTCGGCGAATTGGAACACTTTTGTTTCCCAGTGACAGTTCTAACACCGATGGGAGTGTCAGTGATGATGAGTTTCAAGGTTTTGAGGAGGTTGTGACCGAAACTAGTGACCATAATACCGGTAATATTGAGGAAAACCCAGACGACCCTCAACCTTCAACCTCTGGTGCTGTGGCGTCTTGTTCACGTTCAGTTGTACCAGAACAAAGGAGGAAATTCTTCTTTACCCATATCCAGGACTCTGATGTGAGCAATGGTGATGATAGTGATAGTGAATATGAACTCCAAGCTCTTCAAAACAATTCCAGTAGCGAGAGTGGAGTGGAATATTCTCCAGTGAAGTGTCAGTATATACGACGGTATATGCGCTCTGGTAGATGCCATATGCTGTTCCAAGGGGAAGGAGTACATCTTGGAGTACATCCCGTGGGCGTACAACAGGAACAGATAGTGAAAATGAAGATGATAGTGTTGCAATTGGAATGAGAAATGTGCATGCATCTGGTGGTGGTAGTGGTGGTGCCAGGCGTGAGGCACTAGCAGTGAGCCATGCTGCCACCCACGCCGCTGACTCACCCGACCTACAACAAAGGACATGATAAACATGTTAATATAGCATTGTATGCTTTGAAGAATAGCTAAGGGATCATTGTAAACTATTTTATTATTAATACACCTCCTGGTTGTTCACTAGAACATAAAAAAGTTAAGTAATCACAGTCTTGTTAACAGGATCCCAACTTCTGGACAAGCAAACACATGAACCAAGTTGATCGCCTGGTGTTTCTTGTGCCGGGTGACCCAGACAGTGAGAGTGTCACTCCCATCAGGGACCACTGGACATATGCTCTTAAGTACCTCACTGGACATTACTTTGCTACACACCAAGTCACAGACAAGGTTGCCACTGTCATCTTTTCCTTCAGTGCTGATGTGCCTAGTCAGGTGAGTAAAGGCTACAATACAATATATTTCATAATTTTGACTTAGATGAAATATTTTGTAATTTCAGCATAATATGTAAATTGTAAGTGTTGATTCATTATTTAGGTCTTCCAAAACAGTTATTCTCTAAATTGACTCAGCATTTTTTAAATGTGTCCTCTATGTTCCTTCCCATTCATACTCTCCCATCTCGTGTTACACTCACTGCTAGGACATCCAGCCTTCTTTCATTCAGCATTAAAACTCAGGTCTTTCAATGCACATTCAAATAGCCCAAGGTAATACGTTCTTCTTTCGTTTTTAAGTAATTGCTAATAGAAAAAGAGGTTACCTGCCTTTTACTCCTGTAATAATACTGTATACCTTGCATGTTTATATTCCCTAAATACCTAAGAATTATATTATGCAGTATTTCATATACACCTACCAGAATTCAATTCGGGTCTCCAACTCACAAGTGCCCCAAGCTACATATATCCACAGTTATAAATGGGGCATTTAAGTACTGTACTAATACACAAATAATCTGCACATAGGAGCAAGAAACTTATGACATTTTGGTCCAACTTGGACTATTAAATATGTAGTGTGTTACTAGTTAATGGTCCAAGTCAGACTGAAATGTCATAAGTTTCTTTGTCCTATGTGCGGGTTATTTGTGTATATTGCTCCAGTCTGTGGCCCGTGGCCTGGTGGCGATAGTTCTCGCTTCACACGGTGAGGGTCCGGGTGGAAACATTGGGCGTGTTTCTTTACATTGGTTGTCTATGTTCACCCATCAGTAAAATGGGTACCTGGGTGTTAGTTGACTGGTGTGGGTCGCATCCTGGGACAAAATTGACCTAATTTGCCCAAAATGCTCTGCATAACAAGTGGCTTTCTATATAGTAGTAGTATGTCATTGATGTCAGCTAGGTCTGTATACCTTGTACATGTACTTGTAGAAATAAAGATATTATTATATTATTATTACTAATTTAACTTTCACAACAACTAAACTACAGTAATGAGCCACCCGTCCTTTGTACTATCTTTTTCTGTACAAACTACTGATTTGTAAATTTAAACACCAGGAATGCAACTTACTTCTTAGTTGAGGACCATTTAAAAAATAAACATAATTTAATATTTTCAGATTGCTAATGTGCAGCGCTTCAAGCTGATGCAAGACATGGATTCACTGGTAACTTGGATACACGGTGGAACCTGGCTGGATTGTAAGTTCCTGTGGGGGCCACAGATCACGTCACCTTGCCAGAAGGAGGTCACTTACACATTGTCAGACATTATCAAGGCAGTTGGTAATGTTTCTTTGGAACCTACCTGCCATAATGATTGTCAAATAAGAAAGAACTCAGATGGAAAAAATGTTTTGAGTGACACAGTAGAAGGGATGTATGCCTCACGGACTGCTTCAACTGTACATGATAAGTGCAGTGAGAGACAAAACTGTGACACTGCAAGTGAAGTTGCTTGTGATTCAAGTGTGGAAGTGTTTGATCCAGAAGTGCCAAACATAGAGCAGTTGTCTATGCTGGGAGAGAAGACCAGTAGATCAGTTGATGAGCAGTTATCAGATGAGTCCTCTGATGAACTAGATGACAGTATCTTTCTCTGAATCTTCAACCTTTAAGAGAGGTGCCTAGATGCTTGTGAAAGCTAATGATACAAGGACCTAGAGCTGCCTTCCCCTTCCTTGGCTCAAACATTTTTACCCCTCATGATGATGCAGTATAATAATGATCTGATTCATCCTTTATTATTTTTAACATGTTGGCCGTCTCCCACCGAGGCATGGTGACCCGAAAAAGAAACACATTCACCATCATTCACATTATCACTATCTTTCCAGACATGCGCGGATATGACAGTACAAATGATCTTCCAAACAGCAAATATGTATCCCCAGACCTTTAGAGTGCAGGCACTGTACTTCCCACCTCCAGGATTCAAGTTTGGCTAACCGGTTTTCCTGAATTCCTTCACAAAATGTTACACAGCTCGTCAGATCCCAAAAACCATTTGCCTCCACTCACTCCTAACATGCTCACACATGCCTGCTGACAGCCTTTATATGACCTCAAAACTTAAAATACATTAAAGAAAGAATTCCTTGATGCTGATAATGAACTGTGGATATAAGGAATTGGAGCTACCCTCCCATGTCTTGGATCAAACCTGATTACATAGCATTTCCCAGGTGCTCTATGATCTGTTTATATTTAGTACCTTCCTCATAAATATTTAAGAATAATGGAATGTAAAATATATATTTTTCTTATATTGATTAAAACAAAATAATATATTGTGTGAATTTTTTTTACCCAAAATTTATGAAGTACAGCCAGGATTTAAATAATAATAATAATAGTCTTTATTTTTAAACTACATATACAAAGTATACAGGCCTAGCTGACATACTACTATATAGAAAGCCCCTGGTTATGCTGAGCATTTCAGACAAATTAAGTCAATTTTGTCCCAAAATGCGACCCACACCAGTCCACTAACACCCAGGTGCATATTTTACTGATGGGTGAAAATGGACAGCAGGTGTCTTAAGGAAACACGTTCTAATGTTTTGACCCGTACTGGGGATCAACCCCTAGACCTCAGTTTGTTAGTTGAGTGCAATAGGCTCCTTACAGATATTGAAGATTTCTTTGATCTAAGGAACTGGAACTTTCCTTCCTTGTATTGGGTCTGAATACCCATTCTACCTCTTTCAGCCTCATTAGAAGAACAAAAAATGAGAGCTGTGTTAATTATGGCTGATTTTCATGTGGAATTTTTTGCTGCACAGATGTCAGTGACCAACACACAGGTGCTTCTTGCAGTTCTTGCAGTTCCTGATGAACACAGGGTTCCAAGAGTCTGAACCTGGGGCAGAGTTCATGGGCATGTCATTTATCGCCTTTTCAAAGTCATGTGTTGTTAGGATAATATCAGATAAGTTTGAATCTACCAAATTCTGAGTCTCACTCACAAGAAATTCATTTAGGTCTTTGACTCTTAGTCTGGTTAGCAGCTCACTAAAAACTGAGTCATACTGCTAATACAAAAAAGAAACACACATGGATGTCTTCCTGTTTAGTAAATTTCACTCATAATAGAAGAAAAAAAGGGCTTATTGTCTTGCTCTGTTCTGGAGTTTCTTCCAATAATAGTGCCATAGTAACTGTCATTCTGCTTGAAGAAAATTGGACTGTCTTTGGGTGTGTCAGTGGATTCCTTGTGGGACATCAGTAGTCTGTCTGGTGGTAGGAATATTACTGGAGATTGCCAACAAATCCAGCAGTGTAAGTTTATTAAGGCACAGGTACACATAAATACAATTATCATACATAATGTAAATTACCTAGTAGTTCCGGGAAATGCTCTGCATACCTGGAGTCTACCTGGAGAGAATTCCAGGGGTCAACACCCCCGCGGCCCGGTCCATGACCAGGCCTCATGTTGGACCAGAGCCTGATCAACCAGGCTGTTACTGCTGGCCACACGCAGTCCAACGTACGAACCACAGCCTGGCTGGTCAGGTACCGACTTTAGGTGCCTGTCCAGTGCCTGCTTGAAGACAGCCAGGGGTTTGTTGGTAATATCCCTGATGTATGCTGGGAGGCAGTTAAACAATCTTGGGCCCCTGACACTTATTGTGTTGTCTCTCAACGTGCTAGTGGCACCCCTGCTCTTCATTGTTGGGATGTTACATCGCCTGCCGAGTCTTTTGCTTTCGTAGGGAGTAATTTTTGTGTGCAAGTTTGGTACTAAGCCCTCGAGAATTTTCCATGTGTATATAATAATGTATCTCTCCCGCCTGCATTCTAGAGAGTACAGGTTTAGGAACTTCAAGCGTTCCCAGTAGTTGAGGTGGTTTATCGCACTTATGCGTGAGGTGAAGGTTCTCTGCACATTTTCAAGATCAGCAATTTCACCCGCCTTGAAAGGTGCAGTTAGTGTGCAGCAATATTCCAGCCTAGATAGAACAAGCGATCTGTAAAGTGTCAACATGGGCTTGGCATCCTTGGTTTTGAAGGTTCTCATTATCCATCCTGTCATTTTTCGAGCAGATGCAATTGCTACTTTGTTATGGTCCTTGAAGGTGAGATCCTCTGACATGATCACTCCCAGGTCTTTGACATTAGTTTTTCGCTCTATTGTGTGGTTGGAATTAGTTTTGTACTCCGATGAGATTTTAATTTCTTCACGTTTTCCGTATCTGAGTAATTGAAATTTCTCATCCTGAAATGTGCCACACATCAATTCAGGAAAGACAGTGCTATAACTTATATTGCCAGGCATACCACCTAAAGGGTACGAGGCGACACAGAACATCCAGACCATGGCAAAATCAGGGTAGCCACAGCCACTCCGGAGAGAGAGGTTTTTTAGTGCCAGGAAGGAAAAAAAGCTGGCAGGAAATGACAGAAATTGTACACCAACTGCAATCATTTCTGGAGTGGAATCACAGTCAGTGGCCTCCACTCCATTACAACAGATATTAGAGCCAGGAAAAAAAGACCCTCCCCATACCACCAATACCACCAATCCAACTACATTCATCTTTGCTAATATACAGGGTCTAAAGCCAGCAACAAACAACAAGGTACCTTACATTCGTGGACTGCTTACAGAGTCAAATGCTATGTTTGCGGCTTTCACAGAGACCCACATAAGAGATCACTTGGACAATGAAATATGGATCCCGGGCTACAACCTATACAGGTGTGACAGAGTGAACAGGCAAAAAGGGGGGGTTGGCCTGTATATCACAGAGTCACTTATATGTTCAGAACTACTAAATGCCTCAAATGATGTAGTTGAAGTATTAGCAATAAAGGTCGAGAATCAAAACCTGGTCATCGTGGTTGTCTACAAGCCCCCGGATGCAACGTCCCAACAATTCCAGGAACAGCTTCTGAAAATTGACCACTGTCTGGAAAATCTTCCAGCTCCTGCCCCCAACATCTTGCTACTGGGGATTTCAACCTCAGGCACCTAAAATGGAGGAACATTGCAAACAATGTGGTAGCAGAGATAACACCAGGAGGCAGCTCAGATGAAAATTCACACATGCATGAACTTTTAAATCTCTGCACCAAGTTCACCTTAAACCAGCAAATAGTAGAGCCCTCAAGATTAGAGAATACGCTGGACCTCATCTTCACCAACAATGATGATCTGATACGAAATGTCATCATATCAAAAACAATATACTCAGATCACAACATAATAGAGGTCCAGACATGCATGCGGGGAGCCCCAGATCAACAAAATGTGATCAGCCGTGAGGGAGCTTTCTCCAAATTCAACTTCAATAACAAAAACATAAGGTGGGACCAAGTAAACGAAGTCCTAAATGATATAAACTGGGAAGATTGCCTAAGCATCACGGATCCCAACCTATGTCTAGAACAAATTAACTCTGTGGTACTTGAGGTTTGCTCGGGGCAAATTCCCTTAAGGAAAAGGAGGAGAAGATGCAAACTAGAAAGAGAGAGGCGCTCCCTATACAGGCGAAGGCACAGAATAACGGAGCGGCTACAGGAGGCCAATATCTCTGAAATATGTAGGGAGACACTAGTCAGAGAAATAGCAAACATCGAATTAAAACTAAAGGAATCTTATAGGAATCAAGAGACACAGGAAGAACTAAGAGCCATAAATGAAATTGAAAGAAACCCTAAGTATTTCTTTTCCTATGCAAAATCAAAGTCGAGAACAACAAGCAGTATTGGGCCCCTACTTATTGCATCTGCTCGAAAAATGACAGGATGGATAATGAGAACCTTCAAAACCAGGTATGCCAAGCCCATGTTGACACTTTACAGATCGCTTGTTCTATCTAGGCTGGAATATTGCTGCACACTAACTGCACCTTTCAAGGCGGGTGAAATTGCTGACCTTGAAAATGTGCAGAGAACCTTCACCGCACGCATAAGTGCAATAAACCACCTCAACTA
>WNWK01014144.1:32482-52572 GCA_009830355.1 Cherax destructor | reverse complement strand
CATGTTAATAGAGGGGCAACAGATATATCAGATCATTATTTAGTTATAGCTACAGTTAGAGTAAGAGGTAGATGGAGCAAAAGGAAAACAGCAACAGCAAGTAAGAAGAGGTGAAAGTTTATAAACTAAGGGAAGAGAAAGTTATGGTGAGATATAAGCACCTATTGGGAGAAACGTGGGCTAATGAGAGTAGAGTTACTATGGGAGTTGAAGAGGAGGGATATTTTTAAAAAGGCTGTATTAGAATGTGGAGCATAAGTTTGTGGTTATAGGAGGTTGGGTGTAGGAGGAAAGAGGAGTGATTGGTGGAATTATGAGGAAAGGGTGTGATAAAAGAGAAAAAGGTTGCATATGAGAGATTTTTACAGAGCAGAAGTGATATAAGAAGGGTGGAGTACAGTGGACCTCGGTTAACGAAAGGTCCTGTTAACGAAAGTTTCGGAAAACTAGTTTTCGTAATCGGTTAGCGAAAAGTCCTCGGTTACGAAAAGGTATTAGACGCGTCCGCCTGCTCCCGCAAGCGCAGGACGCAGTGAAGCGTTGTTTACCATTGAGAGAACATTACCCAGCGCGTCTTTCAAAGATTCACAATATATTTGGTGTATTTTTGGTGGTTTTAGTTATTGCCACTGTGAAATAAGTCACCATGAGTCCAAAGAAGCTTCCTAGTGGCACCCTTGGGGTAAAGAGAGTGAGGAACACCATCGAACTGAAGAAGGAAATCATAGAAAAATATGAGAGTGGTGTACGTCTGAGTGATCTTGCCAGGATGTACAAGAAAACTCCATCTACTATCGGCACTATCCTGGCACAGAGAAATGAGATCAAGGAAGCTAATGTTGCAAAGGGGTTAATTTGTTAACGAAACAAAGATCAAAAACAGTGGATGAGGTTGAGAAGTTGTTGTTGGTGTGGATCCATGAAAAACAGAGAGCGGGTGATAGTATTTCTATGGCGATAATTTGTGAAAGGCAGGGAAGTTGCACGCAGATCTTGTGAAGACAATGCCTGCAACCAGTGGTGAGGAGAGGATTTTAAAGCCAGCAAAGGCTGGTTTGAGAAGTTTAAGAAACGTAGTGGCATACACAATGTTGTGAGGCATGGTGAGGCAGCCAGCTCAGACAAACGTGCAGCTGAAAAATTTGTGCTGAAATTCAAGGGTGTAGAGGCTGAACAATTCCTCCCCCAACAAGTGTTTAATTGTGATGAAACAGGCCTGTTTTGGAAGAAAATGCCCAACAGGACCTACATTACTCAGGAGGAAAAGGCACAGCCAGGACACAAGCCTATGAAAGACAGGCTAACTCTTATGATGTGTGCCAATGCCAGTGGTGATTTTAAAGTGAAGCCTTTACTGGTGCATCACTATGAAAATCCCAGACCCTTCAAGAATCACGGTGTTGACAAGAATAAATTGTGTGTGCATTGGAAAGCTAACACCAAGGCATGGGTCACTACGGAGATTTTCAAGGAATGGATGACTGGAGTGTTTGGCCCTAGTGTGAAGAAATACCTCCTGGAAAATAAATTGCCACTCAAGTGCCTCCTGCTACTGGACAATGCTCCTGCTCATCCTCACAACTTGCAAGAGTTGTTGCCTGACAACATTAATTTCATCAAAGTGAAGTTCTTGCCTCCTAACACCACTCTCTCCTCCAGCCCATGGACCAGCAGGTCATTTCCAACTTCAAGAAACTGTACACCAAAGCACTGTTTCAGAGGTGCTTTAATATGACGAATGACTCTGAATTGACCCTAAGAGAGTTCTGGAAAGAACACCTCAATATCTGCATTGCATAGGCCTTATAGGTAAGGCTTGGGAGGAAGTGACTTCCAGGACTCTGAACTCTGCTTGGAGACCACTGTGGCCGGATTGTGTCCAAGAGAGGAATTTTGAAGGATTTGAGGCTGACCCTGACCCTGACGACCCTGTGCCTGTTGTGGAACATGTTGTGGAAGATATTGTGGAATTGGGGGAAAAGCCTGGGGTTGGAGGTGAGTGGTGAGGATGTGGAAGAGTTGGTGGAGGAGCACAGGGTAGAGCTAACAACTGAAGAGCTGCAAGAGCTTCATCTGGAACAGCAACAGACCACAGCTGAGGTTATTGCTTCAAAGGAAGAGAGAGAGAGAGATAAGG
Organism: Cherax destructor; assembly: GCA_009830355.1. Lineage (NCBI taxonomy): Eukaryota > Metazoa > Arthropoda > Malacostraca > Decapoda > Parastacidae > Cherax > Cherax destructor. The sequence continues at coordinate 50,435 of WNWK01014144.1, read as the reverse complement.
AGGTGCCTTCTTCAGTGCTTAAGGAGATGTGTACAAAGTGGAATGAGTTGCAGACATTTGTTGAAAGATACCACCCTGAGCAAGCTGAAATGAGCCTTCTGTGCAACCACTTCAGTGACAGAGCCATGTTGTACTTCAGAAAAGTGTTGAAGAGTCGCCAGAAACAGAGGACTGTGGACAGCTACTTCACCAGGCAGGGGTCTAGTGACTCTCAAGCTGGTCCTAGTGGCATTAAAAGACCAAGAAGGGAAGTAACCCCAGAGAGGGACTTGTCACCTGAAGTCCTTTTGGAGGGGGATTCCCCTTCCAACCACTAACACCTGCTCCAATCATCATGTACATATCTTCCAGATGCCTGCAAGTCTCTTCAATAAAGGTAAGTAAATGTTATTTTTTTTTATTTTGAGTGATTATTTTTTTGTGGAACGAATTAATTGTATTTACATTATTTCTTATGGGAAATAAGGTTTCAGATAACGAAAGATTCAGATTAAGTAATAGCTCCTGGAACGGATTAATTTCGTTAACCGAGGGTCCACTGTATATGGAGAGTAAAAGAGAGGTGAAGAGAGTGGTGAGAATGAAAAAAGGAGAGCAAATGATAGAGTGGGTGAGACACTTGTCAACAATTTTTGCTAAGAATAAGAATTTTTTTGGAGTTAAATAGGTTAAGAGAGCCTAGGGAACAAATAGATTTGACAGTTAAAAACAGAATAGGGAAGTTAGTAGATGGGGAGTTGGAGGTATCAAGAAGATGGCAGGAATATTTTGAGGAACTGTCAAATGTTGATGAAGAGAGGGAGGCAGTAATTTCATGCATTGGCCAGGGAGGTATAACATCTTTTAGGAGTGAAGAAGAGCCAGATGTGAGTGGAGGAGGTGCATGAGGCAGGTAGAATGAAAGGGGGGTAAAGCAGCTGGAACTGATGGGATCATGACAGAAATGTTAAAAGTAGGGGAGAATATAGTTTTGGAGTGGTTGGTACTTTTATTCAATAAATGTATGAAAGAGGGGAAGGTACCTAGGGATAGGCAGAGATCATGTATAATTCCTTTATATAAGGGAAAGGGGTACGAAAGAGATTGTGAATATTATAGGGGAATAAGTTTACCGAGTATACCATGTAAAGTGTATGGTAGGGTTATTATTGAAAGAATTAGCGGTAAGACAGAGCAGGATTGCAGATGAACAAGGAGGCTTTACAATGGGTAGGCGATGTGTAAATCAAGTGTTTACATTGAAGCATATATGCAAACAATATTTAAATAAAGGTAGGGATGTTTTTGTTGCATTTATGGATTTATAAAAGGCATATGATAGGGTGGATAGGGGAGGAGTGTGGCAGATGTTGCAAGTGTATGGAATAGGTAGTAAGTTACTAAATGATGTAAAGAGTTTTTATGAGGATAGTGAGGCTCAGGTTAGGGTGTGTAGGAGAGAGGGAGATTACTTTCCAGTAAAAGTAGGCCTTAGGGATGTGTAATGTCACTATGGTTGTTTTAACAATGTATAGATGGAGGTGTAGAAGAAATAAATGCTAGGGTGTTGGGGAGAATCTCCATGGGAAAGTGGAACAGAATTCTTCCTCTGTAAGCCATGCGTGTCGTAAGAGGCGACTAAAATGCCGGGAGCAAGGGGCTAGTAACCCCTTCTCCTGAATATATTATAGTACTAAATGTAAAAGGAGAAACTTTCATTTTTCCTTTTGGGCCACCCTGCCTCGGTGGGAAACGGCTGACGTGTTGAAAGAAAGAAAGAAGTGTTGGGGAGAGGGGTAGGATTAAATTATGGGGAATCAAATACAAAATGGGAGTTGACACAGTTACTTTTTTGCTGATGATACTGTGCTTTTGGGAGATTCTAAAAAGAAGTTGCAAAGATTAGTGGACGAGTTTCGGAGGGTGTGTAAAGACGTTGAAAGTGAACATAGATAAGAACATTTGGATATCACATTGGAGGGAGGGAGTATGGAAGTGATGTGTTCAGATACTTGGGAGTAAATTTGTCAGCAGATGGGTTTATGAAGTTTGAGCTTAACCATAGAATTGGTGAAGGAAAAATGGTGAGTGGTGTGTTGAGGTATCTGTGGAGACAAAAAACATTATCCATGGAGGCAAAGAAGGGAATGTACGAGAGTATGTGAAATGCTTCAGCGAAGAGGAGGCTGGAGGCAGTGGAGATGTTGTGCCTAAGGGTAATGTGCAGTGTAAATATCATGCAGAGAATTCGTAGTGTGGAAATTAGGAGGAGGTGTGGAGTTACAAAAAGTTTTATTCAGAGGGCTGAAGAGGGTTTTTTGAGGTGGTTTGGTCATTTAGAGAGGATGGAGCAAAATAGAATGACTTGGAGGATGTATAAATCTGTAGTGGAGCGGAGGAGGGGTAGAGGTCCTAGGAAAGGATGGATGGAGAGAGGGGGGTAAAAGAGGTTTTGTGTGCAAGGGGCCTGGACGTGCAGCAGGCATGTGTAAGCGTGTTAGACAGGATTGAATGGAGATGAATGTTTTTTTGGGACCTGATGAACTGTTGGATGTGAGCAGGGTAATAATTTGTGTTGGGATTCAGGAAAACTGGTTAGCCAAACTTGAGTCCTGGAGGTGGGAAGTAAAATGCCTGCACTTTACAGGAGGGATTTGGGATATTGGCTGTTTGGAGTGACATCTAAACTGTCATAACTGAGCACCTCTGCAAAGACAGTGATTATGTGTGAATGATGGTAAAAGTGTTTAATGATGGTGAAAGCGTTTTTCTTTTTTTGGTCACCCTGGGTCGGTGGGAGACTGCCGACATATTGAAAAAAAAAAAATTGCAAATAATCATTAACTTTGACAACCAATTTTTTTTTTTTCAACAAGTTGGCCATCTCCCACCAAGGCAGGGTGACCCAAAAAGAAAGAAAATCCTCCCCAAAAATACTTTCACATCATTTTCACCTCACTCATACATAATCACTGTCTTTGCAGAGGCGATCAGATACGACAGTTTAGAATAGTCCCTCCAAACTGTCACTATCCCAGACCCCTCCTTTAAAGTGCAGGCATTGTACTTCCCATTTCCTGGACTCAAGTCCGGCTAAATCTATAATAACCAGTTTCCCTGAATCCCTTCACTAAATATTATCTTGCTTACAATCCAACAGCTCGTCAGGTCCCAAAAACCATTCGTCTCCATTCACTCCTAACTAACATACTCGCACACGCTTGCTGGAAGTCCAAGCCCCTCGCCCACAAAACCTCCTTTATCCCCTTCCTCCAACCTTTTCGAGGACGACCCCTACCCCTCCTTCCTTCCCCTACAGATTTATACGCTCTCCAAGTAATTCTACTTTAATCCATTCTCTCTAAATGACCAAACCACCTCTACAACCCCTCTTCAGCCCTCTGACTAATACTTTTACTAACTCCACACCTCCTAATTTCCATACTCTGAATTCTCTGCATAATATTTACACCACACATTGCCCTTAGACAGGACATCTCCACTGCCTCCAGCCGCCTCCTCGCTGCAACATTTACAACCCAAACTTCACACCCATATAAGAGTGTTGGTACCACTATACTTTCATACATTCCCTTCTTTGCCTCCATAGATAACGTTTTTTGTCTCCACAGATACCTCAACGCACCACTCACCTTTTTTCCTTCATCAATTCTATGGTTAACTTCATCCTTCATAAAACCATCCGCTGACAAGTCAACTCCCAAATAAATGAAAACATTCACTTCTTCCATACTCCCTCTCTCCAATTTTTCTTTATCTAAATCGTTTGATACCCTCATCACCTTACTCTTATCTTTGTTCACTTTCAACTTTCTACCTTTACACACCCTCCCAAACTCGTCCACTAACCTTTGCAACTTTTCTTTAGAATCTCTAATAAGCACAGTATCATCAGCAAAAAGTAACTGTGTTAACTCCCATTTTGTACTTGATTCCCCATAATTTAATCCCACTCCTCTCCCCAACACCCTAGCATTTACTTCTTTTACAACCCCATCTATAAATATATTAAACAACCATGGTGACATCACATATCCCTGTCTAAGACCTACTTTTACCGGGAAGTAATCTCCGTCTCTCCTACACACCCTAACCTGAGCCTCACTATCCTCATAAAAACTCTTTACAGCATTCAGTAACTTACTACCTATTCCATACACTTGCAACATCTGCCACATTGCTACCCTTTCCACTCTATCATATGCTTTTTCGAAATCCATAAATGCAATGAAAATTTCCCTTCCTTTATCTAAATACTGTTCATATATATACTTCAATGTAAACACTTGATCTACACATCCCCTACCCACTCTAAAATCTCCTTGCTCATCTGCGATCCTACTCTCTGTCTTACCTCTAATTCTTTCAATAATAACCCTACCGTACACTTTACCTGGTTACTCAGTAAACTTCTTCCCCCATAATTTTTACAATCTCTTTTGTACCAATCCTTAGGTACCTTCCCCCCTTTCATACATTTATTAAACAAAGATACCAACAGCTCCAACACAATATCTCCCCCTGCTTTTAATATTTCTGTCATGATCCCGTCAGTTCCTGCTGCTTTACCCCATTTCATTCTACGTAATGCCTCATGCACCTCCCCCACACTCACATCCTGCTTTTCCTCACTCCTAAAAGATGTTATACCTCCCTGACCAGTGCATGAAATTAGCGCCTCCCTTTCTTCATCGACCAATTTTTTAGCATTAATAAATATTTTTTTGCTAAAGAGCACCTTGTTATATAAATATTTGAACTAATTTGATGTTTCTTTGTTTTGATCACAGCACACTTGCAAACTCTGTTGCGTTCACTAGTATTGGGACAGCTGGGTCTGTATGGTGATGAGGCTGTTGTGGTTGAAGCAAAGAAGCGGCTGGCAGCCCATGTTGCCAACACTGCCACCCTTCCCGCTGACCTTCGCTCACCTGTTTATAAAACTGTAGTCTCCCAAGCGGATGAGAAGACATATGACCAAATGATTAAGGTTTGTGGTGGTTTTACTTGTGATGTCTGCACTTGTGATATTTGCACTTTAGAAGCAATTAGTGTATCTATGAATGCTGATCTGCAGTGATCATTGGAAATATTGTAACAAATTATTTTTATTATTTGTTACTATTTACATTAATATTTATGTATATTTTATGTATGTACAGAGATCTCTATAGGTGTATGAGGCAGGGGGAGCTCCCAGACTATGAAAAAAACATTGTCAAGGCAAAAACTGAATTCTTCAGCACAGATTCTTTGATAATCTATGTATTGGTTATTTGTGCTTAGAAAATAGGTTAATTGCATGTGTTAGTTACACTGTAACTTTTGAGTTATTTTATGCATCATATAGTACAGTGGACCTCCGGATTACGTAGTCGTCAGATTTCGTAAAATTCACAATAAGTAACATTTTTTCGTAAAAATATTGGCTCAGAATTAGTAATTTGTCCTGGACGCGTACGCATGGCCCGGACAGCCCAACACTCCATCCAGAGTCAGTGTGCCATTGTTTACTAGCGAGTGACGGTCACCCAGGCATTCATACCATACATTTTGTCATTATTCCATTGTTTTTAGTGCTTGCAACTGCTAAATAAGCCACCATGGGCCCAAAGAAAGCTCCTAGTGCCAGCCCTTTGGTAAAGGGCTGAGAGGGGAGAATGTGTCTTCTTAAGTGATTCAGTGATTCTACGATATGTTATGATACTAAAGCAGCAGGAGTAGATAAAGGCTGTAGTGCCAGCCAGCGACAAAGTGTAGCATTAACAGTGTAGCAAAGTAAGTTAAGCCATTAATCGATAGAAAAATGACGACACAAAACTTAACGTCTCCATTGTTGCTTGAGGTATAGGGCGACTGACAACACTGCTGTCTGCTGCTGCTGCCCACCACCAGCACTATATGTACGGCTTATGGTCAGTGGCCCTTATACACCCAACAACAAACAACACAACACCAGTCCTCACATTCGTAATGACATATTTTATTTATTCTAGAGTATATGTTATGTTTCTATGTTATTAATATTGTTTATTATGTCATATTAGATGAATTGTGATAGATAAATAAGCTGTAGAGTTGATATTAGTGTCATAATGAAGGACTATCTTGTCCTGTCCCCAAACACACCCCTGTAGCCAGCACAATTCAAGAACTCTCTGGAACACTTTTTTGAGCGACAGGGGTCCAGTGACTCAAGCTGGTCCTAGTGCCATTAAAAAACAAAGAAGGGAAGTAACCCCGGAAAAGAACTTGGTACCTGACGTCTTAATGGAAGGGGATTCCCCTTCCAAACACTAGCAACTCCTCCTTCCTCTTCCCTCCTTCCGTCTTCCACACATCAACATCTCTTCAATAAAGGTAAGTGTCAAATTATTACTGTTTTATACTTCATGTCTCATTGTTTTCTGTGTAATTTAATGTAAAAACAAAATTTTAATACTTTTGGGTGTCTGAAACGGATTAATTGAATTTCCAGTATTTCTTATGGGGAAAATAGATTTGGAATTAGTAATATTCGGTATTAGTAGTGCCCTCTGGAACGGATTAATTACTAAAACCAGGGGTCCACTGTACTTACATGGTTGTATATGTTCATTTGATAACATGTATAGAGAGTTCACATTTGTTTGGTAGAGATTGGTAAAGTAATTGGTGCAGAACCAAAGTACCCTCACTAGTTATATTACAAAGAGATGGTGCTGTATTGGATGGAAGAAGCATACTAAGCACTGCAGCATGAGTGTATGCAATGCTGGACTCTTAACAATATCACCAGTATTAAATTCAGCACTGAAATCATAAGTGCAAAAAACAAATAATCTTCTCATTGCAAATATTACCCCAAAGTAATTATTACCTACAGGGGTAGTTAAATACTCCAAGAAGAGGTTAAATGCCTCTAGAGGGTCCCCTCTGCTGCTGGGTTACCTCAGCATGGTGCTGGGGTTTGAGCAGCTTAGCCAAGGAACTCTGCAAATTTCACCTTCCCACCATTCTTTGGCTTCAGTAGTGAGGATTCTCCCCCATTCGTCTCAATTTGTTCATGCTCCTAGCTTATGACATGAAACAATTTATGGCCATTATGGATTGTGAAAAATTAATTTTGAATAGTTTTACATTTGTTGTGAGTATGTGATACCAAATATGTGATTGAATTGGTCACTACTGTAGCAAGTTGGTATTGATATTTTAAATTTGATAATGTTCGTAACAGAATATGTTTAAAGCACTGAATAACCAGAAGGTTCTACTTCATTGTAAATAAAATAGAACGATAACCCCTAGAGGGTACTTAAATACTCCCAGAGGTAGCTAAATATACAAGGCAAAAAGACATGAAAAATTAAATTCTATACATACAGTCAAACCTCAGTTTTCGTATGCCCTAGTTTTCATACGATGGTTTTTGACGACTTTTTTTCATCAAAATTTTGTCCCAGTTTTCGTACATCCGCTCAGTTTTTGTACAGTTGAAAATGGTCTGTACCAAACTCGTCTGCCTGCCCAAGTGACTGCCACTCATTTCCCGGAATCGAGTGCCCACACAAAGCATCCCATGCATTCGTGACTCAAGTCTGCCTTTGTTTCTCGTTGAGTGAGCATCACCCCATCTGTTCATCCGAAACATTTAGTAATAATCCATCGTTTTTTGTGCTTGTTTATTGAGTGCGACTGCTAAATAAGCCACCATGGGGGCCAAAGAAAGTTCCAAGTGCCAGCCCTTTGATAAAGAAGGCAAGAAACAAAATAGAATTCAAGAAAAAACTCGTAGCAAAGTACGAAATGGACAGTGCTCCTTCTCATTCTCCAGGCTTGGAAGACCAATTGTTGGAGGAGTTTAGTTTCATCACAGTGAAGTTCTTGCCCCCTAATACCACTCCTCTCATCCAGCCCATGGACCAGCAGGTCATTTCAAACTTCAAAAAACTCTACACCAAAGCACTCTTTCGAAGGTGCTTTGAAGTGACCTCAGACACTGAATTGACCCCAAGAGAGTTCTGGAGGAATTACTTCAGTATCCTCAATTGCATAAGCCTTATAGATAAGGCTTGGCAGGGAGTGACTTCCAGGACGATGAACTCTGCTTGGAGAAAATTGTGGCCAGAATGTGTCCTCGAGATGGATTTTGAAGGGTTTCAGGCTGACCCTGACGACCCTATGCCTGTTGCAGAATCTATTGTCTTTGGGGAAGTCCATGGGGCTGGATGTGAGTGGCCAGGATGTGGAAGAGTTGGTGGACGACCACAGGGAAGAGCTAACCACGGAAGAGCTGCAAGACCTTTAACTGGAACAGCAACAGACCGCAGCTGAGGAAATTGCTTCAGAGGAGGAGGAAGAGAGGGAAGAATGTGCCTTCTTCAGTGATTAAGGACATGTGTGCAAAGTGGAATGAGTTGCAAAGTTTTGTGGAGAAATATCACCCTAACAAAGCTGTTGCAAGCTGTGTCTGCAACATGTTTAATGACAATGCCTTGTTCCATTTTAGGCAAATCTTAAGAGACCCCAGAAACAGACCTCTCTGAAAAGATCTTTTGTGTGACAGGGGTCCAGTGACTCTCAAGCTGGTCCTAGTGCCAGTAAAAGACAAAGAAGGGAAGTAACCCTGGATAGGGCCTTGAAACTTGAATTCCTTATGGACAGGGATTTCCCTTCCAAACAATAACCTCTCCTAAATAACAAAAAAAGGCACAATACCGTGACTGGAACAATACACACACAACCCGCACATATAAAAGGAGAGGAGCTTACGACGAGAAACCTCTCCTCCCTCGCCGTCTTCCATACGCCAACAAGAGTCTTCAATAAAGGTAAAAGTGATGTTAAATGTTCATTTATCCATTTCATTAGTCATTTATATTTATTTCTCATTGTTTTCTATATGTAAAACTAGTTATTCTCAATAAAATGTATTTTTTAATATTTTTGGGTGTCTGGAACGGATTAATTGGATTTACATTATTTCTTGTGGGAAATATTGCTTCAGTTTTTGTACGATTCGGTTTTCGTCAGACTTTTTCGAATGGATTAATCACGGAAACTGAGGTTCCACTGTATTACAACCTCAGGTTCAATGGCCTGTTAACCTGAGTGTAAAGGGAGCTTGGAGCAAAGAAACACAGTAGAAGATGTATTGAAATTGTATTTCCTTCAAAAATTAGTTAGATTAATTCCAGACTTTTGTCTTTTCCTTCACCAAGTAATTGTGATTATATAAGACTTTTGTCTTTTCCTTCACCAAGTATAACAAAGTGCTATTTACACATATGTACACTATATACAAAGGAGTAGTGTTTAGTGCATGCCACAGTTGTCTAGGCTAAGCAGCAGCCAAAAGACAGACAACTTTCCACAACCAGCTCTATGCAGGAATTCCAATGACAAACCGCGAGTGGTAACCACGTCACCTTTGTCATTGTTAAACTCGCAATTTAATTGGCTGAACCGAGTCGTTGATTTGATGATGGGGCCCCATCACAAACCCTTAACGATGGTTCGCTGGTTGGAGGGGAGCCTATGTGGGTGTGTTTAACATGCTCCAAATAAAGGTTACATACTCTTTGCATGCAACACACTGTAAATGATCTGCTCACAGAAATAATGGTATGTTTTGAGCCTTCATGGAAATCTACACTTAACGTTTCCTAGGCAGTGTAAAGATGTGATAGAGTAAATAACTTGAAGAAGTAGATTTACATATGAAAAATTCACATATTTGCACTGAACTGTTAAAATCATTAAATAATATATTGGAATTGCTTAGAATAAAAGTGAGGAATAAAAAGAATGGTAATTATTTTCATATACAAGCTAACATCAGTTACAGGAGAGGAATTCAATGAAGAAATAAGAAAGATCACTGTCTAGAAAGCCCTGAAAATCCTGTACCAAATATTATCCTTGATGGCTTCCATCTCCCAAATATAAAATGGAAGATGATAAAACCATTTTTCTGGAAATCATTCCAGGAACTAATTGCTTATACAGTGGTACTCCGAGTTTCGTACAGCTCCCAACTCGAACAATTATGTAAATGCTTTTGTAAGTGTATTTTTGGGGGTCTGAAACGGACTAATCTAATTTACATTATTCCTTGTGGGAACAAATTCGTTCGGTAACGGCACTCAAACATCCTTCTGGAACGAATTATGGCCGAATCTCGGGGTACCACTGTATATGGTTGCAGGGGTTGAATCTTAGTTCCTGGTATTGCCTTCCAATTTGCCATTTTCCAGATTTACTCTCTCCTGGGTCCTATCATATCAGCTCTCAAAACTACATATAGAGGCTAACTCCACCACTCCGACCACTCAGAGACCGAAGAAATATTTCCTGACATTTCCTGTGGCTCATCTGCATATTTAAACTCTAGCTGTGTCCCTGAGTACCTGTTTCTCGCCTTTTAAATAGACTGTCCCTGTCTACTCTAACAATTCCTCTGAGTATTTTGTATGTTATGTCTTTTCTGGTTATTCTGTCCTCCAGTGTCGTTAGATTAAATTCTGTTAGTCTCTTCTTGTGACTCATACTCTTTAGTGCAGGAATTAGTCTCATTGCATACCTCTGCACTTACTCCAGTTATTTAACATGTTTACTCAGCTTTGGGTTCCATGGTGGTGCTGCATACTCCAAGTTGGGCCTGACATATTTTGTATATATGACCTGGAAGGACACTTGGTTGAGATATCTGAAAGTCACTTGTAGATTTGCCATTTGAGCATTTAGCTGCAGAGATTATTCAGCTGATATGAACTTCTGGTAATATGCTAGGCACTATTCTCTCCCCCTAGGTCTTTCTCTTTGAGTGAGGTCTGCTGCCTCTGTCCCTCAGTTCTATACTACATTCAGTTTTCTAGTGTCTTCCCCAGTGTTCATAACCTTGCATTTATGGGGGTTGAATTAAAGCAGTCGCTTATCTGACAATCCTGCAGTTTGTCCAGATCCACTTGCAGATCCTTTCCCATCTTCATCTATTTGTATTCTCATTAGTTTTACGTTGCCAGCGAACAGAGATACATCCAACTCAGTCCCATCTGGTATGTCATAAACATAAACTATAAACAGTACTGGATCTAATACCAGTCCTTGTGATACATTGCTTATTACTCTTACCCATTCTGACATCCCTTCCCAATCACACTTTTTCTTTCCTCTAAGGTACTTGTTGATCCACCAGTGTGTTCCCAGTTACTTCTGCCTGCTGCTTAAGTTTTTGCCTCAGTTTCATGTGGAGTACAGTATCAAATACCTTCTTGCAGTCTAAGAAAAGCAATCCACCCATCTTGCCTCATCATTACTTTGTTATAGAATTCCTAAAGGTTGGCAAAACAAGACTTGCCATCTCTGAGCCTGTGCTGATTGTTTTTTAAAACCACTTCTCTCCAAATGGTCTACTCTCTCCTGACTATCTTCTCCATCACTTTGAATGATATACATGTCAGTGTTTTGGCCTGCAGTTCAGTGCCTCCTGCTTATCTTCTTTCTTAAATACAGGTACACTACATTCACTGTCTTCAAGATCTCTGGCAACTGTCCTATGTTCATTGACTTTTTGTCAATCATGGCTAGTAGTTCAGAGAGGCTTCTGCGCCCTCTAGCACAGGGTTTCCTAACCTTATCTATGCCCAGTACCCCTCGGAAATGTTTGATTAATGTTGCACCCCCCTACAGAAGTAATATTACATTTGAAGATGAAGTCAAATTTTTAATCACAAATTGAACCAAATGCTGTACTGCAGGTGAATAAATTGAACTCAAAAATAAACTTTTAATTCAGTGCTCTCACCCCAGGTTGGGAATCCCTGCTCTAGCAAAACCCATGGTGACTTCCTGTCAGGATCCACTGCTTTTGATGTATCCAGTTCCATCAATTATTTTTTTTAAATGTAGTAGAGATAGCTGATATATATACTTTACGTATAAGATACTTAAAGATCTAGTCTCAAACTTGCACACTGCTATAACTTACTGGATTATTATTATAATTAAAACTAAGGGTTAAACCCACCAGGGTCTATAACTTACTGGAATGAAAGATATGGTCATGAAAAATTAATTTTGGGTGTGATTTACAGGCCCCCAAGCCTGGATAGGGAGCGCAGTAAGCTGCTATGGGACGAAATTCATAAGGCATCTAGATATGAAAATGTTGTGTTAATGGGAGATTTTAACTTTAGACAAATTGATTGGAACAATGTGACAGGTAATCTTGAGCCTAGTGACTTTCTTGATACGGTTCAGGATTGTTTTTTAAAACAGTTTGTGACAGAACCAACTAGAGGTAGCAACTTGCTTGATTTGGTTCTTGCCAACAAAGAATCACTAATTAATAATCTTGAGGTTAATGAAGAGCTTGGGAAAGCGATCACAAATCACTTAGTTTCAATATATCATGGAATTACCCAGGTAACTGCAATCAAGTCCCTGTTCCAGACTTTTGCTTAGCCGACTTCATGGGGCTGAGAAATTACCTAGGTGGGCTAAATTGGGATGACCTGACTATGGGTCAGGTAGGTAGCTTTGGTTGCCAATATGACATTTTCCAGAGCGTAGTTCTAGCTGCCCAGACAACTTTTGTTCCGAGTAGGGAACTTAGATCTAATAAAAATGATCCTAAATGGATAAACAATAGATTAAAACATCTCATTGGTCAAAAGAGAGGCATATATAGGCGTATCAAAAGAGGGGATGAACAGATAAGAAATCAATATTTTCAATTAAAGAGAGAAATAAAAAAAGGAATAAGAAAAGCAAAAAGGGATTGAGGCTAATGTCGCATGGGATTCGAAGACTAACCCAAAAAGTTCTTTCAAGTATACAGAAGTAAGATTAGGGACAAGATAGGCCCACTTAAGAGTAACTCAGGACAGATCACGGACAGTGATAAGGATATGTGTGAAATTTTCAATACTTACTTCCTCTCATATTTTACTCAGGAAGATACTAGCGGAATTGCAGAAATAATAAATTATGTAGAACAGGAAGATAATAGACTATGCTCGATTGGAGTAACTAGTGACATGGTCCTCAGACAAATAGAGAAATTAAAACCTAACAAATCCCCAGGCCCTGATGAACTGTTTGCAAGAGTTTTAAAGGAATGTAAAGAGGAACTTAGCAAACCTTTGGCAAATCTTTTCAATACGTATATCACTACAAACTAGTATAGTGCCAGACAAATGGAAAAGGGCAAATGTAATACCTATTTACAAGGCAGGTGACAGGTCCTTAGCTTCGAACTATAGACCAATAAGCCTTACCTCCATAGTTGGTAAATTTATGGAATCAATAATTGCCGAGGCAATTTGTAGCTATCTTGAAAAGCATAAATTGATTAATGAATCTCAACACGGTTTTACTAAGGGGCGTTCCTGTCTTACGAATTTAATAACTTTTTTCACTAAGGTGTTTGAGGAGGTAGATCATGGTAATGAATATGATATTGTGTATATGGACTTCAGTAAGGCTTTCGATAAAGTTCCACATCAGAGGCTACTGAGGAAACTTAAGGCACACGGAATAGGAGGAGAAATTTTTTCCTGTGTAGAGGCATGGTTGACAAATAGGCGGCAGAGAGTTTGCATAAATGGAGAGAAATCAGAATGGGGGCACGTCTCAAGCGGTGTTCCACAGGGGTCAGTTTTGGGCCCCCTGTTGTTTACAATTTACATAAACGACATAGATGAGGGAATAAATAGGAACATAAGCAAATTTGCTGATGACACCAAAATAGGCCGTCCAATTCATTCTAATGAGGACATTAGAGCACTCCAGGATGATTTGAATAGACTGATGCAGTGGTCGGAGAAGTGGCAGATGCAGTTTAATGTAGACAAATGCAAAGTTCTAAATGTTGGGCAGGACAATAACCATGCCACATATAAACTGAATAATGTAGATCTTAATACTTGTAATTGCGAGAAGGATTTAGGAGTTCTAGTTAGTAGTAATCTGAAACCAAGACAACAGTGCATAAGTGTTCGCAATAAAGCTAACAGAATCCTTGGCTTCATATCAAGAAGTATAAATAATAGAAGTCCTCAGGTTGCTCTTCAACTCCATATATCTTTGGTTAGGCTTCATTTAGATTATGCTGCACAGTTCTGGTCACCGTATTACAGAATGGATATAAATGCACTGGAAAACGTACAGAGGAGGATGAGAAAGTTGATCCATGTATCAGAAATCTTCCCTATGAGGATAGACTGAGGGCCTTGAATCTGCACTCTAGAAGGGCGTAGAATTAGGGGGGATATGATTGAGGTGTATAAATGGAAAACGGGAATAAATAAAGGGGATGTAAATAGCGTGCTGAAAATATCCAGCCAAGACAGGACTCGCAGCAATGGTTTCAAGTTGGAAAAGTTCAGATTCAGGAAGGATATAGGAAAGCACTGGTTTGGTAATAGAGTTGTGGATGAGTGGAACAACTCCCGAGTACCATCATAGGGGCTGGGACGTTGTGTAGTTTTAAAAATAAGTTAGGTAAATACATGAGTGGGTGTGGGTGGGTGTGAGTTGGACCTGACTAGCTTGTGCTACTAGGTGAGATGCCATACTAATTCCTTAAGTGGAAGTGACCTGACTACCTGGAGAGGATTAACTCCAGGTGGTCATCTAGATAAATATATGAGTGGGTGCGGGTGGGTGTGAGTTGGTCCTGACTAGCTTGTGCTACTAGGTCAGATGCCGTGTTCCTTCCTTAAGTGAATGTAACCTGACCTGGCTGGGTCGGGGCATTGGCTTAAGCAGGTTGGAGACTTGGACCTGCCTCGCATGGGCCAGTAGGCCTGCTGCAGTGTTCCTTCTTTCTTATGTTCTTATAAACTCAGTGAAGAGCAGGTAGTCCCATGAGTACGGTTAGAGAACAGTGTGTCAATATCCATGGCTCAAGACTCAACATTTTATCAGAAGATATCCAAAGTATTGCCAAAATATAGCTAGGAGTTTACAAGAAGATAGATGGGACAGCTTCTTGCCACAAATGCCAAAATCAACCGAGATGTGATGGCTATATGAACCTGTGAGCTGCTAGAATAAATAGCCTGATTGATTAGGTAGTCAACAAGGAATCTGGTCACAAGCAAAGGCTGAATTATAAGTATTTTTTCTGACAAGTAGTTTTTAATGAATGCACCGTTAGATTGTGAGCAAAGTAACACTTATGACGGGATTCAGGGAAACTGATTAGCCAGACTCGAGTTCTGTACACAGGAGGAGGGGTGGGACATTGCAATTGGAGGGTAATCTGAAATGTGATGTCAGCACCCTTCTGGCTAGACAGCAATTGAATGATAGTAAATGTTTCCTTCTGATTAGGCTGTCAAGTAGGCAGATTGGCCAGATTTGTGCTGTTGAGGTAGCAATCCTGCTGTATACTTGTGATGGATTTCTTCAATTAGTGCCCCTGGGTCCTGGTCAGATTGGAAGAAATGCTCCCCATCCACATGTGACTGTGGCACTCCTTGCCAGACATTAAATCCTGGAATGAGAAAATTTGTATTAGCTGCAGCTCATGCATATTTGTAGGTGTAACACATTGGTACACAGCAACTATCCAGTTTGGTAATGCTGCTGCTCAGTCATTTTGCACTATAGCAGTATCATTAATCATTCCTTTGTCTCATGACCATGCAAGTTGAGAGAGAAATTTTATCAGCTACTTATCAGTTTAGTAATTTTACAGATAAAATAGAAACCAACCCCTTGTTCCACCAGAATAATAAACTTTACGGAATAAAAAATACAATTTTAAGAAATGCCAACATGCCTGTGACCAGTTTTAGGGTTCTACCTTCAGCCTGGCCTTAGGCTCGGTTTTCTTGTTGATTCCCTGGTTAGCCAGGCTGTTGCTATTAGTGACCCACTGGCCCACATAGCCTGACTGATTTGGCACTTATCGAAGGTAGTGGGCTCGTTTCCTCTTGAAAACCTCTGCCTGTGTTGTGACACTATTTCAGATATGGAAAAATTTTGCCAAAAAGGTAGTTTTCTAGAGGAAATTGGACTACTATCTTCCAGTACCACATCAACCAGGCTGTGATGATAATGTGGGACAGCAAGCAGCTAATAGCAGTAACCTGGTTAACCAGGTAATCATCAAGGAAGCTGGTCTTAGACAGAGCTGCAACGGTGGAAGAATTCTTGAAATCAGCCTTTTTTTTTTCTGATAAACAAGACTAATTTCCCTTTTGTGTGTAATTGTTAAAACAAAAACATACTTTTTCTTCCTTGGGTCTCCCTGCTTTGGTCAAAAATGTCTGTTAAAAAATATGGTTACAATTTTTAAAATGTCTCTACAGCTGTACCGTGAGGCAGATTTACATGAGGAGAAGGACCGTATATCCAGATCACTTGGAGCCACTCGAGACCCAAATCTCATTCAGCGAGTCCTACAGTTTGCCATGTCGGTGAGCCTTGCCTAATTTTTTATATAATTAATATTCTTTATAGGTGGTAGATTAGTAGACAGCAACCACCCAAGAAGGTATTACCATCCTGCTAAAGGAGTGAAAAACAGAAACCTGTAATTGTTTTATACAATGGTAGGATTGCTGGTGGCTTTTGTATCTCAAAAACACAAGATAGCAGGTACATCATGCTACTTCTACTCTTACACTTAGGTCACACCACACATGTATGTACATGCATATGTATACACATCCATCTGAGTTTTCTTACTAGTTCTTGTTCTTATTTCCTCTTATCTCCATGGGGAAGTGGAACAGAATTCTTCCTCCGTAAGCCATGCGTGTCGTAAGAGGCGACTAAAATGCTGGGAGCAAGGGGCTATTAACCCCTTCTCCTGTATATATTACTAAATGTAAAATGGGAAACTTTCGTTTTTCATTTTGGGCCACCCCACTTCGTTGGGAAACGGCCGACGTGTTAAAAAAAAAAAAAATCTCCATGGGGAAGTGGAAAAGAGAATTCTTCCTCCGTAAGTCATGCATGTCATTATGAGGCAACTAAAATGCCGGGAGGAAGGGGCTAGTGATCCATTCTCCTGTATAAATTGTTAAATGTAAAAAGAAGTGTTTCTCCTTTTTTTGGGTCATCCTACTTTAGCAAGAGATGGCTGGTGTTAATATTTTTTTTTTTAATCTGCAAAGAGTGTACTCCCAAGGTGAAGAGGTAAACCTGCAGGTGCTAACCTCCCTATGGTGTATAAATGTACCTACTTGGATGAATCTTATTGTAGCCAGCTGGCCCAGAGTTTTAAGACTCACTTGCTGCTAGTTCAATCCCCACCTATATCAGGGTTTGTTTAACATGAAGTGTAGCGTGACCTAGAAGTAGCAAGATATACCTGTAAGTAGAAGTAGCAAGATATACCTGTTATCCAGTGTGTTTATGAGATAAAAGCCACCAGCAATCCTACCGTCATGTAAAACAATTACAGGTTACAAAGGTATATGTAGGTAGAAATATGTGTATTTAGTCAAGACATAAAATAGTCTGCCTAATAAAATATAGCCTGACATTGGCAGTAAATATTATTTACGAATAATCCCAGGTGTTTGAGTCTCCATGGGGAAGTGGAACAGAATTCTTCCTCCGTAAGCCATGCGTGTCGTAAGAGGCGACTAAAATGCCGGGAGCAAGGGGCTAGTAACCCCTTCTCCTGTATATATTACTAAATGTAAAAGGAGAAACTTTCGTTTTTCCTTTTGGGCCACCCCGCTTCGGTGGGAAACGGCCGACGTGTTGAAAGAAAGAAGAAAGAAAGGTGTTTGAACACCGAGTACACCACACAATAGCCTCATACTGCCCCATCAAAGCATATAAATGAAATGGTTACATCTTTTGCCAATCTGTGGCCTGCCCTGTGGGCTAGAGTCTCTGCTCTTGATCCCAGAGCCATCTCCTGGTCACATTAGGAATTAAGTGTGCCAGTCACAACATAGAATACATTATATGTTACCATGGTTACTGTGGAGACTAGCTTGTGATA
>WNWK01014144.1:0-32382 GCA_009830355.1 Cherax destructor | reverse complement strand
GTGTATATGGACTTCAGTAAGGCTTTCGATAAAGTTCCACATCAGAGGCTACTGAGGAAACTTAAGGACGGAATAGGAGGAGAAATTTTTTCCTTGTAGAGGCAGGGGTTGACAAATAGGCCAGAATTTTAATAAATGGAGAAATCAGAATGGGGGAAAGCCGCGGTGCCACAGGGGTCATTTTTTGGGCCCTGTTGTTTACAATTTACATAAACGAATAGATGAGGGAATAAATAGAACATAAGCAAATTTGCTGATGACACCAAAATAGGTCATTGCCCAATTCATTCTAATGAGGACATTAGAGCACTCCAGGATGATTTGAATAGACTGATGCAGTGGTCGGAGAAGTGGCAGATGCAGTTTAATAGACAAATGCAAAGTTCTAAATGTTGGGCAGGACAATAACCATGCCACATATAAACTGAATAATGCTAGATCTTAATACTTGTAATTGGAGAAGGATTTAGGAGTTCTAGTTAGTAGTAATCTGAAACCAAGACAACAGTGCATAAGTGTTCGCAATGCTAACAGAACCTTGGCTTCATATCAAGAAGTATAAATAATAGAAGTCCTCAGGTTGCTCTTCAACTCCATATATCTTTGTTAGTCATTTAGATTATGCTGCACAGTTCTGCACCGTATTACAGAATGGATATAAATGCACTGGAAAACGTACAGAGGAGGATGAGAAAGTTGATCCATGTATCAGAAATCTTCCCTATGAGGATAGACTGAGGGCCTTGAATCTGCACTCTAGAAGGGCGGAATTAGGGGGATATGATTGAGGTGTATAAATGGAAAACGGGAATAAATAAAGGGATGTAAATAGCGTGCTGAAAATATCCAGCCAAGACAGGACTCGAAAGCAATGGTTTCAAGTTGGAAAAGTTCAGATTCAGGAAGGATATAGGGAAAGCACTGGTTTGGAATAGAGTTGTGGATGAGTGGAACAACTCCCGAGTACCATCATAGGGCTGGGACGTTGTGTAGTTTTAAAATAAGTTAGGTAAATACATGAGTGGGTGTGGGTGGGTGTGAGTTGGACCTGACTAGCTTGTGCTACTAGGTGAGATGCCATACTAATTCCTTAAGTGGAAGTGACCTGACTACCTGGAGAGGATTAACTCCAGGTGGTCATCTAGATAAATATATGAGTGGGTGCGGGTGGGTGTGGAGTTGGTCCTGACTAGCTTGTGCTACTAGGTCAGATGCCGTGGTTCCTTCCTTAAGTGAATGTAACCTGACCTGGCTGGGTCGGGCATTGGCTTAAGCAGGTTGAGACTTGACCTGCCTCGCATGGGCCAGTAGGCCTGCTGCAGTGTTCCTTCTTTCTTATGTTCTTATAAACTCAGTGAAGAGCAGGTAGTCCCATGAGTACGGTTAGAGAACAGTGTGTCAATATCCATGGCTCAAGACTCAACATTTTATCAGAAGATATCCAAAGTATTGCCAAAATATAGCTAGGAGTTTACAAGAAGATAGATGGGACAGCTTCTTGCCACAAATGCCAAAATCAACCGAGATGTGATGGCTATATGAACCTGTGAGCTGCTAGAATAAATAGCCTGATTGATTAGGTAGTCAACAAGGAATCTGGTCACAAGCAAAGGCTGAATTATAAGTATTTTTTCTGACAAGTAGTTTTTAATGAATGCACCGTTAGATTGTGAGCAAAGTAACACTTATGACGGGATTCAGGGAAACTGATTAGCCAGACTCGAGTTCTGTACACAGGAGGAGGGGTGGGACATTGCAATTGGAGGGTAATCTGAAATGTGATGTCAGCACCCTTCTGGCTAGACAGCAATTGAATGATAGTAAATGTTTCCTTCTGATTAGGCTGTCAAGCAGGCAGATTGGCCAGATTTGTGCTGTTGAGGTAGCAATCCTGCTGTATACTTGTGATGGATTTCTTCAATTAGTGCCCTGGGTCCTGGTCAGATTGGAAGAAATGCTCCCCATCCACATGTGACTGTGGCACTCCTTGCCAGACATTAAATCCTGAATGAGAAAATTTGTATTAGCTGCAGCTCATGCATATTTGTAGGTGTAACACATTGGTACACAGCAACTATCCAGTTTGGTAATGCTGCTGCTCAGTCATTTTGCACTATAGCAGTATCATTAATCATTCCTTTGTCTCATGACCATGCAAGTTGAGAGAGAAATTTTATCAGCTACTTATCAGTTTAGTAATTTTACAGATAAAATAGAAACCAACCCCTTGTTCCACCAGAATAATAAACTTTACGGAATAAAAAATACAATTTTAAGAAATGCCAACATGCCTGTGACCAGTTTTAGGGTTCTACCTTCAGCCTGGCCTTAGGCTCGGTTTTCTTGTTGATTCCCTGGTTAGCCAGGCTGTTGCTATTAGTGACCCACTGGCCCACATAGCCTGACTGATTTGGCACTTATCGAAGGTAGTGGGCTCGTTTCCTCTTGAAAACCTCTGCCTGTGTTGTGACACTATTTCAGATATGGAAAAATTTTGCCAAAAAGGTAGTTTTCTAGAGGAAATTGGACTACTATCTTCCAGTACCACATCAACCAGGCTGTGATGATAATGTGGGACAGCAAGCAGCTAATAGCAGTAACCTGGTTAACCAGGTAATCATCAAGGAAGCTGGTCTTAGACAGAGCTGCAACGGTGGAAGAATTCTTGAAATCAGCCTTTTTTTTCTGATAAACAAGACTAATTTCCCTTTGTGTGTAATTGTTAAAACAAAACATACTTTTTCTTCCTTGGGTCTCCTGCTTTGGTCAAAAATGTCTGTTAAAAAATATGGTTACAATTTTTAAAATGTCTCTACAGCTGTACCGTGAGGCAGATTTACATGAGGAGAAGGACCGTATATCCAGATCACTTGGAGCCACTCGAGACCCAAATCTCATTCAGCGAGTCCTACAGTTTGCCATGTCGGTGAGCCTTGCCTAATTTTTTATATAATTAATATTCTTTATAGGTGGTAGATTAGTAGACAGCAACCACCCAAGAAGGTATTACCATCCTGCTAAAGGAGTGAAAAACAGAAACCTGTAATTGTTTTATACAATGGTAGGATTGCTGGTGGCTTTTGTATCTCAAAAACACAAGATAGCAGGTACATCATGCTACTTCTACTCTTACACTTAGGTCACACCACACATGTATGTACATGCATATGTATACACATCCATCTGAGTTTTCTTACTAGTTCTTGTTCTTATTTCCTCTTATCTCCATGGGGAAGTGGAACAGAATTCTTCCTCCGTAAGCCATGCGTGTCGTAAGAGGCGACTAAAATGCTGGGAGCAAGGGGCTATTAACCCCTTCTCCTGTATATATTACTAAATGTAAAATGGGAAACTTTCGTTTTCATTTTGGGCCACCCACTTCGTTGGGAAACGGCCGACGTGTTAAAAAAAAAATCTCCATGGGGAAGTGGAAAGAGAATTCTTCCTCCGTAAGTCATGCATGTCATTATGAGGCAACTAAAATGCCGGGAGGAAGGGGCTAGTGATCCATTCTCCTGTATAAATTGTTAAATGTAAAAAGAAGTGTTTCTCCTTTTTTTGGGTCATCCTACTTTAGCAAGAGATGGCTGGTGTTAATATTTTTTTTTTTAATCTGCAAAGAGTGTACTCCCAAGGTGAAGAGGTAAACCTGCAGGTGCTAACCTCCCTATGGTGTATAAATGTACCTACTTGGATGAATCTTATTGTAGCCAGCTGGCCCAGAGTTTTAAGACTCACTTGCTGCTAGTTCAATCCCCACCTATATCAGGGTTTGTTTAACATGAATGTGTAGCGTGACCTAGAAGTAGCAAGATATACCTGTAAGTAGAAGTAGCAAGATATACCTGTTATCCAGTGTGTTTATGAGATACAAAAGCCACCAGCAATCCTACCGTCATGTAAAACAATTACAGGTTACAAAGGTATATGTAGGTAGAAATATGTGTATTTAGTCAAGACATAAAATAGTCTGCCTAATAAAATATAGCCTGACATTGGCAGTAAATATTATTCTGAATAATCCCAGGTGTTTGAGTCTCCATGGGGAAGTGGAACAGAATTCTTCCTCCGTAAGCCATGCGTGTCGTAAGAGGCGACTAAAATGCCGGGAGCAAGGGGCTAGTAACCCCTTCTCCTGTATATATTACTAAATGTAAAAGGAGAAACTTTCGTTTTTCCTTTTGGGCCACCCCGCTTCGGTGGGAAACGGCCGACGTGTTGAAAGAAAGAAGAAAGAAAGGTGTTTGAACACCGAGTACACCACACAATAGCCTCATACTGCCCCATCAAAGCATATAAATGAAATGGTTACATCTTTTGCCAATCTGTGGCCTGCCCTGTGGGCTAGAGTCTCTGCTCTTGATCCCAGAGCCATCTCCTGGTCACATTAGGAATTAAGTGTGCCAGTCACAACATAGAATACATTATATGTTACCATGGTTACTGTGGAGACTAGCTTGTGATATGAGAATATGCTGTAATTCTAACTTGATGATTTTTACACAAGTATACAATATTTATTATTCAGTCTAATCTCACACTAGATCAGATGCGTAATAGAGTATAGTAGTGAATATAATAGAGGATGAGTGCAACTTAAATATTGTTCATTAAACATGAATTTCTAAAACTGTCTGATCATTTATGAACAAAACAAGTCTTTAACCACTTCACTGTATGTGCTGTAGTACTACGTCAAAATGCTAGCGGCTTCAGATTTAGCGGGAGAAAGTTCATAGGCCTCCATACGAGGGAATGGGTCTGCGTGGTCAGTGTGTGTAGTAAACAAAAAAATCTGGGTGCCCACATTGCATTATGGGAACACCATCTCAGTATGCTTTGTTCACCATGTCTTGCGGTAGGAAAAACCTCACTCCCCATTGAATTGGGAATCTCTTCTTCCCAAATGACAGTTCTAACTCGTATGGAAGTGGAAGCAAAGATGAATTCTATGGTTTTGAACAACCAGTGACTGAATCAATGCTCAGTATGACGGAAATAGTGCCGAAAACCCCAACAACTCTCAACCATCCACCTCTGGGGTTGGTCTGTCTGGGACACATTCAGTTTTATAATGTTGTAAGTGTAAGCTTATAATTTTCCATGGCCAGGACTCAGATGTGAGTAATGATGCTGACAATGATGTGGATTTTGACTTCCTAGCTCTTGATGACCATTCAAATAGCGACAGTGTGCATGAATATTCACCAGTGAAGTGTCAATTTTTACGACACTGCATGAAGTCTGGTAGTGTGTCATATGCAATTCCAAGGGGACAGAGTACATCCCATGGCCCTATACCAGGAACAGACAGTGAAAGTGATGATAATGTGGCTACAATTAGCATAGATAATAGACCGCATGCGTTGGTAGGTGGTGAAATATGGGATGAGGCACCAGCAACAGCCCAGGCTAGGAGCCACTCCACTAAGCACATCCATGATCCAGGGCATCCTCAAACACCCCCACACCACAACCTGCACAACCACAACCAGCTACTAACATCCAGTACCCACCAACAGACTGCTTCTGGGATTGGCAGCAAAATGCAAATTTTGTGCCAAGTCCCCATCAGTTTGACAATCACACTGGAATCCTGCTAAATTGTACCCTTGGTAATGCTGCAAGTGAAATGGAATTCTTTGAACTTTTTTTTTTTTTTTTGATGAACCCCTGATGGAAATTATTGTCAGGGAAAGCAACAGGTACTTTGATTACACCATGGCAAAAACAATGGTTTCACGACAGTCACAACTGTACTGGTGGAAGGAGACCACAGTGGCTGAGATGTATTTGTTTTTTGCCACAATAATGCTTATGCCACATATGTATAAGCATAATAGGTATCAAGTTATACTGGTCCACAGACCTCCTAATTTCTACTCCGGCTTTCAGTAATATAATCCCAATCAACAGATATCTCTTACTGTTGCATATGCTACACTTCTCAGACAAAACAAGGCCTAACAGAAATGACAGGTTATACAAGATTAGGAATGTTTTTATGTATCTAAAACAGAAGTAGTTCAGTATGCATTTTTATCCATTCAAGAATCTTATTGACGAATCTGATTTTGTTCAAAGGTAGACTATCATTTAAGTAGTATATACCGAGCAAGAGGAAATGCTTTGGTATCAAGTTATTTGTGATTGTGATATAATTGTGTACATGGGAATTAAAACATTGGAAGATACCAGGAAGTTACTGGGTATCATGGGTGATGTGAGAACAATGATGGAACCATATCTTGGTAAGTGGCTTACATTATACAGTGGACCCCCGAGTTTCGGTCACCTCGGAAATCGTACAATTATGTAAGTATAATATTGTAAGTACTTTTGTAAGTGTATTTTTGGGGGTCTGAAATGGACTAACCTACTTGACATTATTCCTTAAGGGAGTAAATTCGTTCAGTAATGGCACTTGAGCAGCCTTCTGGAATGAATTATGACCGAAACTCGGGGTCCACTGTATACTGATAATTGGTACACAGAGCCCATATACGGTGATTTCCTGCATGTGAATATGATGGACGTGTGTGGTACAATGCTTGCAAATCATAAACATGTGCCTAGGCTCAATGCAGGCACTCATAGTGGTGAGGTGCAGGTGTTTGCTGCGAATTACATTATGGTATTACGGTGGCATGACAAACAAGATGTCACATTGTTGACATCAGTTCACCAAAACAAAATGGTAGACAGTGGCAAGGTGGATAGAGCAACCAATGAACCAATTCTAAAACCTGCGATTGTGTTTGACTATACACTCAATGTGCATTTGGTGGACATTTGGGTTTGCTGATTGTGTTCGCAAGAGTTACGAGTCGTACATGAAAGTCTTCTTCCATCTCTTAGACATTTCCATATGAAATATATATAATATGTACCAAATGAAGACCAGCTACAGACCATATGGTGAATTTTGTTTGTCATCAGACAAATAATATTCAAGTACCAGGTCAGAACACCTGCAATACAAAACTGTCCATGAACTGATCACCAAATACCCTTTCGTTTGAGGTGGCATGGTGATCACTTCCTAATACAACTGCCTTATACTAAGAAGAAATGGGCACAGAAAAGATGTTTTGTCTGTGCACATACAATAAAACACCCATGAAAATGCAGAGACACTCGTCTTATGTGCGAGGAGTGTAAAACACCTCTGTGCATGACACCATGGTTCAAAGAGTTCCACAAACTGCAGCAGTTCTATTAACATGTCCAGTGAGTGTATACATGTATAAATAGGATAGAACATTAGTAATAAGGAACATTTTTACCTGTTTATGTAAACAGTTTTGGTAAACAATATACTGATGACAATATTAGTGCTGTTGAATACAATAAGTGGATAACTATGCATTATAATGGTTTCACAGACCACAAAAGCTAATGGAAAAAATAAAATGTTAGAAAAGAAAAATGTACCAAAAAACAAAAAGAATAATACGGAGTGTGCGGCAGTCACCGATGTTGCCGTCAGCTGCTCATTGAGAGTCAACTTCACTCCTCTATATCTCAGTAAGTACTGATGGGAATTTTTTTTTGTTTCATTACCTTTTATTCTAAGTTTTTTTTCCGGACACTGAAAGGTTTAAAGACTCCTGCACCGAAATATTTGCAACCCACCAACAAGGGTCATCTAAACCTTGAGAGCTTTGTTTCTCAGCTATGCTAACATTGGTCACATGGCAACACAACATATATAATATTGTACGTATATCATAATATATTTGTATAACATACCATCACGTCACTAATCTAAGTCAATCTGCAGTCG
This sequence comes from Cherax destructor, assembly GCA_009830355.1. Taxonomy (NCBI): domain Eukaryota; kingdom Metazoa; phylum Arthropoda; class Malacostraca; order Decapoda; family Parastacidae; genus Cherax; species Cherax destructor. The sequence goes on along the minus strand of WNWK01014144.1, from coordinate 24,596 downwards.
TGACTTAGAGACGACAGAATGTTATCAACATTCTATATACAGTAGACCGTTATGTTCCTAAAAATGCCATGTTAGATAAACTTAAGAACATAAGAAAAAAAATGGGTTACATTCCTGGGACCCCCAAATATGCCAAACAGATTTTTTTTGTCTTCAGATCTTTCAAAAATAAAAATGACTATGTAATTGTTGTTCATTGTCGTGATGTATTATGTTTTTTATTGCTTAAGGCTACATATGCAACAGAAATAATAGTACTATTTCTTAATTTAAATTGTGGGTGGTGGTGTTTGTCGATGATTGTGGAGAGTTATGCTTTGGCCCTACTGGGCCGAGGTGCATGGTAGAGGTTCTGGTACTGAAGTTGATGGTTCTACTGGAGTGTGCATAAATTCTGTATTGGATCTCTGGGCTCTTTTTACCCTGCAGTACATTATGCAGCTGACGGTATGACATCATCAGCTGCTCTATACCCTATTTCAGTGCACTGCTAGATTTGTCATGGTCCTCTTCAGTGAAAAGTCTACCTTAGTCAGTCCAGTCAGTCAGTTTATTCAGGTAGTTGTGATCTGTGTCATTCTTTTCAGACGATATCATAGGTTATTAAACAAGCCCGTATATTTGCCTCATTCTTTTAATTGAACCTCGCTATGTCCACCACACGTGAACCACTGCTTGACAGATACAAGATATGGCAATGAAAAGATCAAAACACAATTCACAAACACAACTATCTCCGAGAAGAATCATACGAGATGTGTATGCATGCAGCACTGGGACGGGGAAGAAAGTAGGCCTTTCCCGTAGAGACAATGGCCTGACCCAGAGCCAGAAGACCTGAGAGCCCGCAGACAACACTCGAAATTTTTTCCTCGCCTAGAAACAGAACCACGTTAAGTCAATTTCACGAAGTGTTGTATAAAAATATGAAACAATTTTGCAAAAACATGGAAAATAAACCCATGTAATATAATAATCTACTGTACAATGATAACATTATTATTAATGATAATAGTAACTACCACTAATTAATTATAGTGTATCAAGCACCAGACAAGCCTGGCCCAATGCCAGGCTCTTGGAGTAGAAAATTCTAATAACTCATCAAAACTAAGTGCTAAACCCACAAGGGTCATAAAGCGCTGAGGTAATAACTTATTAAAGGTATACTAAAATGTGTAAAATCAAATTATATATTTACAGATATACAGTGGTCCCTCGGTTTTCGTGCATCTCCAAACTCGAACATTTATGTAAGTGTATTTTCGTAAGTGCTGTTGCAAGTGTATTTTTGGGGGTCTGAAATAGACTAACCTACGTGACATTATTTCTTAAGGAAGTAAATTCGTTCGGTAATGGCACTTCAGCAGCATTCTGGAACAAATTTTCGGCGAAAACCGAGGGTCCACTGTACAGTGGACCCTCGGTTTTCGTTGCAAATTCTTTCCAGAATGCTGTTTGAGTGCCGTTACCAAACGAATTTGTTCCCATAAGGACAAATGTAAATTAGATTAGTCATTTCAGACCCCCCAAAAGTACTTACAAAAGCACTTACAAAAATACACTTACATAATTGTTCGAGTTTGGAGGTGCACGAAAACCGAGGGTCCACTGTACTGTAATATACTTTATATTAGTCATGAATTTCAATGCCTTGGTATATATATTGCAGTTTCTATGCATGAGGTAGGACATAAAGAAAATTTTGTTGAAAGTACAGTACTTTAGATTTGCATATAATTTGCAGAATGAAGTAAGGAACCAGGATACAATATTTGTGATCATTAGTGTTGCCATGACTGCTCCCGGACGTTCTGCTGCCTGGGCATTCTTCAAGAAGCATCACCAAGAATTAGTTGATAGATACGAGGTAATCTCATTATCCTGTCATTATAGGCATATCTACCTTTATATAGTGTACATGTGGATGTAATTTTTTGTTGTGTATTATATAGTATGCATTGCCTTCAAATGGTCACATTGTGTTTAGCTCATAATTGTTAATAATATACTACAGTGGAACCTCGACTTACGAGTGCCCCACCATGCAAGTTTTTCAGGATGCGAGCGGACCTCAAGGGAGGTTCCTTGATGCTGGTAAGTTGCTCTTGCTCTAGGGAATTGGATCTGTGCTCCAGTTCCCTAAATTAATAATGATAATAATATTATTCCTAGGTAGTAGGTTGGTAGACAGCAACCTCCCAGGGAGGTACTACCGTCCTGCCAAGTGAGTGTAAAACGAAAGCCTGTAATTGTAATAGTATATCTATACAGGAAAAGGAGTTACTAGCCCATTGTTCCTGGCATTTTAGTTGACCTTTACAACACGCATGGCTTACGGAGGAAAGATTCTCATTCTACTTCCCCATGGATATGAAAGGAAAAGAAATAAGAACAAGAACTGGTGGTGTCTTTTTTCTGTCTCATAAACATGCAAGATTTCATGTACATCTTGCTACTTCTACTTACACTTAGGTCACACTACACATTCATGTACAAGCATATATATACACACCCCTCTGGGTTTTCTTCTATTTTCTTACTAGTTCTTGTTCTTATTTCCTCTTATCTCCATGGGGAAGTGGAACAGAATTCTTCCTCCGTAAGCCATGCGTGTCGTAAGAGGCGCCTAAAATGCCTGGAGCAAGGGGCTAGTAACCCCTTCTCCTGAATAAATTACTAAATGTAAAAGGAGAAACTTTCGTTTTTCCTTTTGGGCCACCCTGCCTCGGTGGGAAACGGCTGACGTGTTGAAAGGAAAAGGAAATAATATTATTTTAGTAGTAGGTTGGTAGACAGCAACCACCCAGGGAGGTACTACCGTCCTGCCAAGTGAGTGTAAAACGAAAGCCTGTATTTGTTTTACATGATGGTAGGATTGCTGGTGTTTTTTTTCTGTCATAAACATGCAAGATTTCAGGTACGTCTTGCTACTTGTCACACTACACATACATATACACATTTATGTATACACACTCATCTGAGTTTTCTTTGATTTTATCTTAATAGTTCTTGTTCTTATTTCTTTTCCTTTCATATCCATGGGGAAGTAGAATGAGAATCTTTCCTCCGTAAGCCATGCGTGTTGTAAAGGTCAACTAAAATGCCAGGAACAATGGGCTAGTAACTCCTTTTCCTGTATAGATATACTAAAAAGAAAAAGAAGAAAACCGTCAAAGTGGGATGTTTGAATGTGCGAGGATGTTGTGCGAATGATAACAAAGAGATGATTGTAGATGTTATAAATGAAAAGAAGATGGATGTCCTGGCTTTAAGCAAGACAAAGATGAAGGGGGTAGGAGAGTTTCAGTGGGGAGAAATAAATGGGATTAGGTCAGGAGTTTCAAATAGAGCTAAAGAAGGAGTGGCAATAATGTTGAATAATCAGTTATGGCAGGTAAAGAGGGATTATAAATGTATCAATTCAAGGATTATGTGGAGTAAAATAAAGGTTGGATGTGAAAAGTGGGTTATAGTAAGTGTTTATGCACCTGGAGAAGAGAGAAGTGTAGAGGAGAGAGAGATTTTGGGAAATGTTGAGTGAGTGCATGGGGAGTTTTGAACCAAGTGAGAGAGTAATTGTGGTTGGGGATCTTAATGCTAAAGTGGGTAAAAATGTTGTGGAGGGAGTAGTAGGTAAATTTGGGGTGCCAGGGGTAAATGTAAATGGGGAACTGTTAATTGAGCTATGTGTAGAAAGAGGTAATACATATTTTATGAAAAAGAGGATAAATAAGTATACAGTGGACCCCGAGTTTCGGTCATAATTCATTCCAGAAGGCTGCTCAAGTGCCATTACCGAACGAATTTACTCCCTTAAGAAATAATGTCAAGTAGGTTAGTCCATTTCAGACCCCCAAAAATACACTTACAATATTATACTTACATAATTGTACGATTTCTGGGGTGTTCATTAGGCAAGGGTCCACTATATCTTGTCATGCCTCCTGAGAGCTGGAACGGACTAATTGCATTTCAGTTAATTTAAATGAGGAAAATTGACTACAAACGAGCAAATCGAGATGCGAGCAAGGTCACGGAACAGATTAAACTCGTAACTGGAGGGTCCACTGTATAATATAGGAGAGGCCTGGGGATGTAACAAATGAACAGAGGAAATATTGTTTTAGTGCCAGGAATGTCTACATTATTCTGGATCCTATTTTTAAATTAATTTTTTTTTTAATTTTGTGAAATTGGCCAAATTACCAATTTCTGATCACTATTGGTTAGTTGAAATAGTTAAATGGGCAGTTTCTTGTGCTCAATTGATAGAATGGAAGGCATACTAGCGAAATAGCTATGCGCTTGGCCAACTGGAATAACGAAATTGGCATCAAAATCACCGATGCATAAATATCACCAAGACTGCCAACTTTGTGAAAGTATAATTCTGAGTTTTCCATCAAATTTCGTACTTTTGGTGTTATTACCTTCAGAAAAAGATTATTTCATAAGAAAAAAAATCATTATATATATTTTTTTTAAATTCTTGGACGACTCAGAGCAATTTTCATATCAGAGGTCTGGCCCTCAAAGTGTTAAAAGGCTTGTTATCAGAAGATACGGCTTTAATCTTTTTGAGAGAAGGAAAGTGTTATGTAGATAATTCAAAGAGGTGTTTCAGGGTTCAAACCCATGGTTGCCAGTCATAAGATTACTAACCTGTTGCTTTAGATACTACGCCATAGTTTTATAATTTCCCCATCCTGAATACTCATAAAATTTTTGATGACCACTAACTGCAACCCAGTCACAAGTTTTTAAATGACTATGGAGTCCATGTCAGAAACTGAATAGTGGAACTTACATGAGGGCCTCACTTATACAGCAGGTTAGGTTCTGGGCTACTGCTGTAAAGCAGAAATTGCTGTAACGTGAATCATAGCCTTTTTTCACTTTCAAATGTATTGCAAATCGTGCATTAACTGTGTCCAAAGTTCTAGTATACACAATTTTTCCAAGCCTTCACATATGCCACCTGCCAATGTTTTGACCTTAACTATTTGTCTCTTACAGTCTCTCCAAATCTATTACAATTTTACAATAGTAACATTGGAATTCAACCAAAAAGCACTATGCAGATTTAACCTAGGATAACCCAATGTAGTCAAACTGTGTGACTTATTTCCATGAGTATATTATACAGTGGACCCCTGACTTTCGAACATTCTTCATTCCAGAATGTTGTTACCAAACGAATTTATTCCCATAAGGAATGATGTAAATTAGATTAGTTCTTTTCAGACCCCCAAAAATATACACTTATAAAGCACTTACAATAATAAACTTACATAAAAGGGCGAGTTTGGAGTGTTCGAATAGCGAGGGTCCACTGTACCTTGAAACAACTGTAACTTCATATTTCCTTGTAAATATATGTTCTAGTTGTCTACACACAGGTGCTTTGGACACAGAAATTACATTGTTATATAGCCTAAATGTACGATTAACCTTGGGAAAACTCAATATAGTCAAACAGTATGACTTGTTTCCATGTTATTAGGAATGTTATGTTTTGAAACAATTGTAATATCATAGGTATTTCTTGTACATAGTGTTAGAAGACTAAACCAGTAAAAAAATTAAAATAATTATGAGCTTCAATTTATACTGCATATTCTAAGTGGAGCAATATTGGGCAATGCATTTCCTATGCTTGAAGTACCAAATTCCTTGATGCATATACTAAATTATGATTGTTTTAGATAAGTAAAATATAAAATGCAAATATCGCTGGTGCATTAACACTGCTGTTGCTAACAAGTGATCATTTCTCGCCAGCTTTAACATGCCACAAAATTGTAAGTTTTACCAGATTCCACTCCTAGTCTTATTCGATTATTAAAAGTGCATGTTTTTAATTTTTTTTTTTTTTCAAAATCTTGCCACACAGGGATTTTAATTTCTGCATATGCCACAGTTAAGGTGTTAATATATGGGCACCTTATCTAACTTGCAGGGTGGTTACCTTGTGACCCGTCTTATCAAGTATATTACTGAAAACTTTGCTTCTGAAGAGATGGCTGCTGAGGTTGAGGCTTTCTTTCATCAGTGGCAGATTCCAGGCACGGAGCGAACAGTTCAACAAAGTTTAGAAACTATACGTCTGAATGCTGCTTGGCTGCAAAGAGATCAAGATATAATAAAGAAGTACCTCATTGAGCTTAATGTTTAAAATATTTTGAGTTTATCAATATTGTTTTTTTTCCTGTGATATTCAAGGTGGGTGAATGCAAGGAATAAGAGAATGATATGTATGCATACAGATTATCATGAATTGTGTTTCTCAAGAGGCATCCCAATAGCATTAATATTGAGAGGCTTATACTGTCAAATATATATACAGTGGTCCCTTGAGTTAGGATATGTCTTGTGGAATGGATTAATATCTCCAAAATAGCCTAACTCAAACTCCAAAATGCTTGGTTTTATGGTAATTCATTCCAAGATGCTAGACTACACCCAACCTCTCCTTGGATTCTTTTTTGTTGTTTAAATACACTGGGATTTTCTGAGTGATAAACAAGCTTGAAATATCCAGAGGCATTGGCAGACAGGTAGGGAGGCAGAACATGTATAGTCTCCCTCTCTCCAATTCCTCCCTCTCACTCCCAACACCATCTTTCCATTTAAGACAAGCAAGCAGGCATGGAGACAAGGCAGGTAGGACAAGGAAGAGCAGGCAAATTGGTAAAGAATTGTAGACAATATTAACACTCATCACTGTCACCCACCGTCCATGTCTGTTACATGTATGGTACCACCACCACCCCTCCCACTTGCCTCATTATCACTCGGACATTTTCATCACCCTGTCTTGTCTCTGGGCTGAGGCCCACCAACCATCATACACTTGTATGCATCTCAAAAGTATCGTAACTCACAGGATTGCTGTATGTATTATGTAATATACATATATATAATAATTTTTTACCTCGACTGCTATCTCCCACTAAAGCAGAGTGACACCAAACAAGGAAATGTTCACACTTATTCAGTTGCTGCTTGGGAATGTTGCAGCCAGAGAATGATCTGAATTGTAATATCAGCACACTTCTGGAAGACAATGAATGAATGATGGTAAAGGTTTTCTTTAGGTCATCCTGCCTTGGGAGATGGCCTTTGGGGTAATATATATATATATATACACACACACACAAAGTAAAAAACTTTACTTATATTACTTTTATTAATGTTAATACTGTTATTACAGTTGAATTTTTTTTATTACACTTAATAGTATTTTTGAAATTTATGGCTGGTAAAGTACAGTGGTACCTCGAGTTACGATATTTTTTCGTTCGAGAATGCTGTTCAAGTGCCATTACCAAACGAATTTATCCCCATAAGGAATAATGTAAAATAGACTAGTCCTTTTACACCCCCAAAAATATACTTACAAAAGCATTTAAAAAAATAAACTTACATAAAAGGGCGATTTTGGGGACCATCGTAACTCGAGGTACCACTGTACATACCTCTTGCATTATCATTCATCTTTTGTTCTGAAAGCAAAACAAAATTTATAGACATGTGTAATAGAGTTACAGTCCAGTATAACAGAAATTAAAATAATAAATTTAAATATTGTTTACAGTTCTTTGGCAAATGTTTAATATGTACAGGAGATATAAGTAAAATTGAATTGATGGACTGTAGGATTTATGTATGGGGATAAAAATTTAAATTAGTTACTCCCAATGCAAGGATGAATTATTGGTATATGAATGCTTAAATCTTTTATAAGGACTTTATTATTAAAATTTTAACAGTGTAGAGTAGGTGAAATCAGCATAATTTATATTTAATGATGAATCAAAACAGCCTAATGTGTTTTATAAATTGAGGGAAGTTTGATTTGTCAATTTTTTCCTTTTCAAAAATGAACATTTGTTATTTTTGCGATATCAAAGAATAGTTGGCAGTGAAATAATGAATGTAAAAATAGTGCATTAATAGGCTCAGACTTGATCATGTTTGTTTCATCTTGTGTTTGTTGGGACTAAGAATACATTTCTGACCCTGTCCAGCTACTTTGACAAACATTTGCTAAGTTTAGCCCTAGTGAATTTTGTTCTCTCCCCACCCCCCCTTTTTTTTTATTATAATACCAGCTACCTCCCACCAAGTAAGGGTGACCTAAACACAAGGAAACACATTCAACATCATTCACTAGCTGTCTTGCCAGAAGTGAGCAGACATTGCATTTTAAATAACCCTCCAAACTAACATTTCCATCCCTCCAAGTGCAGGTATTGTATTTCCCACCTCCAAGGCTAAAGTCTGGCTAAGCTGAATCCTTTCATGTTACCTTGCTTACACCCCAACATAATGTCAGGTCAAGAAAACCACTTACCTCCAGTCCAATCCAACACACAACCCAAGTAGATGCTCAATCCTTGAGCATTAAAATTCTCCTTTATTCCCTTACCACCCCTCTAACCTACATGGGATGACCCCTACCCCTCGCACCCCAGTTTGTACACCCTATTGATCATCCGATTCTCAATCCTTTCTAAATGCCCAAACAACCACGAAAACTCAACAACCCCTCCTCGGACTGTCTTATTATTTATATGCTCCAATACCTCTGTATAATATAAATGCACATCACCCTCAAACATGTCTCTAGCATCCTCCTCAAAGCAACGTTGAAAGCCTATGACGTGTACCCACATAAAAATGTTGATACTGCTGATCCATCCCCTTTCCCTTTTTTGTCTCCATTGATAAAGATCTTTATTTCTACATGTGTCTAAACACTGCACTTTTTTTTCCTTCCCCTCATCTGTTATATGGTTTGCCTCATCTTTCATAGCTCCACCTGCTAACATATTTACTCCCAAATATCTGAATACACTAATTTCCTCCAATCTGATATCAAATCTTTCACTGCCTAGACATTTTTGTTTTGTTCCTCAGTAAACTTAATTTCTTTCCTTTACATACCATCCTGCGCTGTATAACCCTTGTGGTTTAGCTCTTCTTTTGATTATAATAATAATACATACATACCATCCTAAATTCATCCACCAACTTTTGTAATTTCCCTTTAGAATCTACCATTATCATGTAATCCTGCACCTCTTCCCCAACACCCCAGCGTCCACCTTTTGCAAATCCATCTATAACTATTAAACAACAATGGTGACATCACATATCTCTAAGGCCTGCTCTTACTGAGAAATAATCTCCATCTCTCTTACATATTTTAACCTCACACTTGCTAGCAGCATTAAAAATCTTTACTGCTTGTAGTAGCCTACTTTTATTTCATATATTTGCAACATTTTTCTACATTGATCAATTCACCCTATCATGTGCCTTTTCTAAATCCATAAATGCAACAAATGGTTCCTTGCATTTAAGTATTGTTCACTAATATGCTTCAGTGTAAACACTTGGTCTATACATACCCTATCCTTCCCCAAGCCTCCTTGTTTCTCTGCAATCTAACTTTTGTGTTACCTCTAGCTCTCAATAATAATTACACCATACACTTTATCCAGTATATACTCATCTGACCTATATTCTGATTTATTCAAATTCTATTTATTTTATTTAGTGAAAAATGCTTAACCTATAGTGATCATAGAGCACCTGGAAAACAGGAGGAAATTAGGTTTGATCCATAGGGAGAAAAAGTACAATTCCTTGAATCAAGAATTCATCTTGAAAGTTTGAGTTAAATTTACCTCCACTACATCTTTATATAGCTTATTCCACTTATCTACTTCCCTGAGCTGTATGTCAAGTAGTAGAGGATTTTTTTAATATGTTTCATAGAAATGAGCATGTAAAAGTTCCCATCTTCCCCCTCCCCCCACACTCTTTGTTCCCACCAGTAACTGGTCTCTCCAGACTTGATCTTGCAGTTAAATGATCATGTGTGACTTCTCTCAACTTGACCTTACGTTCAACCTCTCTCTCCAAGCCTGACCTCATGGTACTCATTTGCCTTATAAGGCTCATTCCTGTGTACTTGAAATTTTGTATTAAAAGGATCCTCTTCTAACAGTGTCTTTATCCCCACTTGTTGGCTTTTGCCATTGTCTATCTACCCCATGACACACGAATTCTGTGTTAGTTTCAACAAAATAATATTTCTATTCAGAGACGAAAGAAATATTTCCTAATTTACCCTGTAAGTAATCATTAGTTTTTTCCAGTCCTTATGGGCCAAAAAATATTTTTTAATGTTTGTATAGCTCATCCAAGTGTTCAGTTTCTGTGCCTGCACCTCTTTAAGCAGTCTATCCCTATCTACCTTGTTGGTCTTTCTTAGCATTTTATGTCCACTTCATGTCTCTTATAATTCTCCTCCCCCTTAGATTCAGGTTCAATTAGTCTCAAGCTTTGCTGCAAACTTTTGTATCTTTTTTGGATTTCTGTATGTATTTAAGTGGGGTTCCACATTAGTATTGCATAATCCATGATGGACCTTATACACATTGTGTAAAGTTTCATGAAGCTGAGGTTATACTGTGTGTGTCAATACTGAAATATTTTAGTTCTGAACATAGTGTATTGGTGATATAAAGTCTTGCACTATGAGTCTTAAGCCACACGAGGTTGACGCCAAGGAATCGAGCTTAACAGATACAAAATTAAAGAGTTAAGTAATGAATACCGTTGTAGTTTAAATGACCCAATTTATTGTGTTGAGCAATGTACTAGGGTAATTATTATTTTGTACATAACCTATTTTAATTAGGGCAACAAACACAGTATGAAAGTAATTCCTAAAGTTTATCAATCATCAGATTTATTTTAATTATTGGTATTATCAATGTATCAAACCAAATTTTAATTATCCTATACATAAATTTCATTACTTGTAAGTCAGTACAGTATAAACTTTTATTAATAACTTTTTAATCAATAGCAATCACTGTATACATATTATGTACTTGAATACAATATGAAAAAAAAGGAAATTGGAAATTAATTTTTTACTTATTTCAATCTTGATACTAATAATATATTTTTATACTTTATTATTAGGGTACATGCCCTTATGTTTTTTTTTTTTTTTTTTTAATTAACCCTTAAACTGTCCACACGTAGATATACGTTCACTCGCGAAAGTGACCGAATATTTTGAAAAAAAAAAAAAAAAAAAAAATTCTAAAAATGAAGAGCACATTTTTATAAATAGGATAGGATAAAAAAAACATTTTACGGCCAGTACTTACCGAGATATAAGCCCGCGAAGTTGGTGCTAAATGATGTGGTGTCGGCAACATGGAGCACTGCCGCTTGCAGAAGCAAGAAACATTTATCGTTTTTTTCCATTTTTTTTCCATTTTCTGTTGTTTTCATACTATGATAATAATGTTTTGATGCAGATCTATTCATTTCATTGCCAATTCTTGTTTAGACACAAATGTTTCTTACTGAATTAGTAATCATACTGTCACAAACACACATGTTCACACTGATAAATAAATTTGTACACCTGGTTCAATCACTTACTATTGTTTACATATATATACAAGGTATTTACAGGTCCTATTTATGTTTCTAGAAGTCTACCACTGTATGATACTCGAAGAAGCATGGATTCATACAGAGTGCCACTCCACATTGCTGACACATGTATCGTGTGTCTTTTCGCACTTGGGGTCGCTGTGTACTGTAAGCACACACAACACACTTTTTCTGAGAGTACTTCTTCTTTGGAGTAGATGGTAATGGTATCAGGCAGTGACAGTTAGGGATTATTCGGTTGGGCACTTCCCCCTCTGGTTGTGGAGTGACAGGTCGCAGTTGTGGAGTGACAGGTCGCTGTTGTGGGGTGACAGGTCGCTGTGGAGTGGCAGGTATAGGTGTGGTACCATACTTTCTCCCTATCTGCTTGATGACATTTAGGTGAATTCTGCATATCGTTGTCGCTTCCCAGTCTTTATTTCATACATGTTGAAGGCATTGAGCATTGCAATGTCCACAAGGTGGAAAAACACTTTTATATACCACTTGCGACTCCTACGCACACAGTCAACAAAGCCTATCATCATGTCACACTTGTCGACTAGTCGCATATTGTTTGTATAGTCGATAACAACAGCTGGCTTTTCAATAGGTTGATTGTTGAGCTTGCTCATTCTGTCTGTTTGTACCATCTCGTTTCTGTGGATGGTTGACAGCAATGTCACGTCCCTTTTGTCATGCCATGACAGTGCCATGATGTCATTGGCATGAAACGCCTGCACTACACTTCCTCCAGTGAACTTTGGCATGTGTTTTCTATTTCTTCTCACTGTTCCACATATATCAGTATTGTTCACACGTAGGAAATCAGCAAGAATAGGGCTTGTGTACCAGTTGTCTGTGAACAATGTATGGCCCTTGCCAAGGTATGGCTGCATCATCTTGCGAACAACATCACCAGAAATGCCCAACATGCGCCTGGTATCATCAAGGGTATTTTTACCTGTGTAGATAATGACATCCAACACAAGACCAGTCTCACAGTCACACATAACAAACAGTTTTATACCAAAACGATTACGTTTGCTTGGTATATATTGTTTGAATGACAGTCGTCCCTTGAACAGAATCAAGGACTCGTCAACAACAATGTTCTTGAATGGATAAAAGTAGGCACTGAATTTTTGCTTGAGATACATAAACAATTCCCGGATTTTGTAGAGGAGGTCATTTCGGTTTGGTGTATTTTTATCTCAGAAGTGCAACATTCTCAGCAACAGAAGGAATCTGTTGCAGGGAAGGAGGTCACGGAAGACTGGAGTGCTAATGAAGTGGTCTGTGGACCAGTAGTTTGCTATATTGTTCTTATATGTGTGTGTCATAAGCATGACAGTGCCAAGGAATAAATACATTTCAGCCACAGTTGTATCTTTCCACCTGCGCAGCCGTGACGATTCTGAAAAATCTGCATGGTCCATTGTATACTGGTAGTACAGGTTGGTCTGAGTAACAATCAGGTTCATTATTGGCTCATCAAAGTATAGTTGAAAATAGTCTAACTCTGTAGACTCATTTGTGATGGGACAGTGTGGCATGATGCCACTTCCACTGCCATCAAAATTGAAAGGATGTGGCACGAATGGTGTATGTTCAGACCACTTCCATTCACGATCAGATGGTGCAGGGTGGACCTGTGGCATGGGACGTGGGGGAGCAGGAGTGACGGGAGTGGGGCCAGCACATGATTGAGAGGGTGCCTCGTGGTCCTTTGTCCACACACCGCGCCACGAGGTCCAGGCACCATGCCACCCACCACCTCTTCCTCCATCCCAGCATACTCTCCTTCATTATCACTTTCACTATCAGTGGCTGGGGTTTTGGATCGTGAACTGCCACGACCCTTGCCTCTGACTGCATATGGCCACACTGTCCACACTGGCCACCCCAGAGGTGATGGGCTGAGGGTCATGTGGGTTGTCATCAATAGTTTCACTACTTCCTTGATTATTAGTGGCTATATCACTGTCAAATCCACTAAGCTCGCGTTCTCTATCACTTTCCGAGAATAGTAGAGTGCTAATACGACGAGGCGTGAGTGAATCACGGGGGTGTGCCATGATGTTGACCCAAGATGGAGCTGAAACTAACTGGGGCTACCATGCGGTACCCTGGTGTCCCCGATTTTTTTCATACAGCGCACACTGAGGGCACAGACCCATTCTCTCATGTCTAGGCGACTCAGGCCTATTGCGCTAAATTTGAACGAATGTAAAATAAAACGTAGATATACGTTCGGTCACTTTCGCGAGTGAACGTATATCTACGTGTGGACAGTTTAAGGGTTAATATACTTGGAAAAAGATTTGGTAACAAGCAATACATACACATTTAAAGATTTACGTATACGATATAAGAAGTGGGCAACAGCAGCAATCTGTTAGATAAAAGGTTATGGTATAAACTTTAGCATATACAATACCTATGTGGGTGATCACTATTTAGAAGCACCTAGTAAGAGGAAGATGGAATGCTATACAAGAAGAAAGCTATCAGTAAGAATATTAAATTATAGCATGAGGAACAAAGAGTAATGAGGATGTTAAAGAAGTGCAAATTTAAGATTGCAGTGTCAGTGTGTAGCATAAGTTTGTAGTTATAAGAGGAAGAATTAACAATGTAAAATTGTTTGACGCTGGTGAGGGGCTCTTGATCTAGGGAATTTTATCTGTGCTCAGGTTCCCTGAATTGAGTCTGAATACCTTCCATCCCCCCCCCCACATGCGCTGTATAATCCTACAGGTTTAGTGCTCCCCCATTATTATATAATTATGTAAAATTGTTTGCAAATTAGAAAATGTCACAAGAAAAATTTTGTTATAATTACAAATAAAAAAATGATAAATTGATTTTATAATTGTTAACCCTTTGAGGGTCGAGAGGCCCTCTCCCAAACTTGTTCTCAGGGTTGAAAAATTTTCAGAAAAAAAATTAATTTTTTTCTTATGAAATGATAGAGAATCTTTTTCCGATCATAACGCCACCAAAATTATGAAATTTGATGGAAAACTAACAGAGTTATGCTCTCGTGAAGTTAGTGGTATCGATGACATTTACGCATCAGAGATTTCGCCCACTTTGAGCCCTATTTTCGGCAAATTCCAATGTTTCAGTCTACTAAAATTATAGCTATTTCGCTAGAGTTCCATTTGTTCTATCAATTGAGTATAAGAAATCGCCCATTTACTGATTTCAACTACCCAATAAGGTGGTCAGAAATTGGCAATTTGGCCAATTTCACACAAATTTCAAAAAATGCCAATTGCAAAATAGGGTCCAGAATAAATGAGACAGACATTCCTGGCACTCAAATAACATTTTATCTGTTCATTAGTCACGTCTCCAGGCCCCTCTTACATTACTTTTGTTTTCCATTTTGAATTTTTATTCTCACAAAAAATAGAAGATTTACTGTTATGTATACAACTGCATCATTGTAGAAACGGTATAAATAATATCAGTGCACTTGTGCAAGAATATTAGACATGCCAGTTGATGTGTATTGGACGCATGGCATGATTTGTTTACTCTTGAACATCGACAAAAATCAAACATTCTTGCTACTTTGCGCTCAATTTCAAGGTACTTGTCATCGTAAAACCAATCAAAATCATCACTATTTCTGTAATATATCTTCCATTCTATCGAATGAGACCATAAAAACCAGAATGCAACCACAAATACCATACGAAAATACACCCGAAATTCGCTGTTTTAAACCAAAAAAACGGTCAGATTTTTTTTTTTCTCATTATGCACTGCGTGCTTCAGGATTTTTTTTATACTGCGCACACTGACCACGCAGACCCATTCTTTCATATGTAGGCCTGCCAGCTTTCTTCCACCAGATTTGAAGGCACTAGAATTTAGGCGTACAAGTACGTGACCGACCTTGGCTGCACTGACGTACTAGTACGGGACCGACCCTCAAAGGGTTAAGCAACTGTTCTTTCAAGAAATTCACAAGTGCTCGCATACCAAACCATAAATACAACAATAATGATAAGAACCACTATAAAGTTTATATTCAAGTGACGGTATGATCATCTGGACTGTAAGCTCTAGGAAAAAAAAATATGTGCTATCAACTGAGACTTAAAGCCATGAACAGAGTTCGTGACTCTTCAGTGAGATTTATATCATTATACAACAACCTGGGAACTACATAAAAGTTCTTTCTGTGAATGATTTCTCCACAGTTTGAAAGGGTCAATGGTAATTTCCAGAAACATTCCTGAGCCAGATGTAAAAAGTACAAGCATATCAGTAAGATACTTGGGTTCATAGCTTTAAATGTTAATAGAATTTAAATTCAACTCTTGCCTTAATAGGGAACCAATGCTGGTTATACAAGTACAGACTAGTGGAAATGCCAGGTGAGAATTAAAATACTAGTTAGTTGCAAAATTCAGTATTTTAAGGAAGTAATTTGGAAAACCCACAAACAAATAATTAAATAAATTAAAGAGGAAACAAACTTGTGGATAAGGACCAATATATACGTATTCTGCATTTTAAGATATTTTCTGACTGAATGGAGATTACGAATATGAAAATTGCAAGATTTAACAGCTTGGTTAACATGCCCAACAAATAACAATGAAGAATCCAGGCAGACATCCATATCTTTTACTGATCTGACAAACTGAAAACTGACTACCACAATGGAAGGCACCAAAATTCCCAATCTATATTTCCCTGAGATTTCCCTTGATAATTAAAATCTGTCTTACCCTTATTTAGTTTTAATTTTCTATTTGTCATCCAAAATCGAACAAAAACCAGAAGAGAACTAAAACAGTTTTGCATCTACTATGTTCAAAACCCTTTTGCAGATCTGTTTTAGTATTTTCTTTTTTTAAGATATTGGCCGTCTCCCACCGAGCCAGGGTGACCCAAAAAAGAAGAAAAGGAAGTTTTCTTCTTTGCACATTTAGTAATTTATACGGGAGAAGGGGTTACTAGCCCCTTGCTCACGGCACTTCAGTCACCTCTTACAGTGTGCATGGCTTACGGAGGAAGGATTCTTCTCCACTTTCCCTTGGAGGTAGATCTGTGTATTGTCAGCATAAAAATCATAATCAACTGAATGGGCATTCAACTGTAAGACTAAGCCACTTAACATAAACAGTAAACAATATCAATCTAAGAACAGAGTCCTAAGGAACATTGTAGGGCAAAGGAGACAGCTCAAATATGTACAGTCATTGACTAATACAGTGATACCTCGAGTTTCATACAGCTCCCAACTTGAACAATTATGTAAGTGCTTTTGTAAGTGTATTTTTGGGGGTCTGAAACGGACTAATCTAATTTACATTATTCCTTATGGGAACAAATTCGTTCGGTAACAGCACTCGAACAGCCTTCTGGAACGTATTATGTATGAAACTCGAGGTACCACTGTATGTACTTGATAGGACCGACCAGAAAGATAAGATTTCAGAAGAGATCTGAAGAGAATAAAACAATAATAACATGACACTTACCTTTATTGAAGACTTGTTGATGTATGGAAGATGGGAGGAGGGGAGAGGATGGAGGAGTTACTATTGTTTGGAAGGGGAATCCCCTTCCATAAAGACTTCAGATACCAAGTCCTTTTCCAGGGTTACTTCCCTTCTTTGGTTTTTAATGCCACTAGGACCAGCTTGAGTTACTGGACCCCTGTCACTCAAAAAATTGTTCCAGACAGCTCTGTTTCTGGCGTCTCTTTAAAATTTCCCTAAAATGGGACACGACATTGTCATTGTACATGTTGCCAACACAGCCTGTAACAGCTTTGTTAGGTTGATGTTCATCCATAAATGTTTGCACCTCACTCCACTTTGCACAAATGTCCTTAATCTTTGAAGAAGGCACCTTCTTCCAATTTCCTGAGCTGTGCTCTGTTGCTGTTGCAGATGAAGGTCTTGTAGCTCTTCAGTGGTTAGCTCTTCATTATGGTCCTCCACTAACTCTTCCACATCCTCGCCACTCACATCCAACCCCATGGAATTCCCCAATGCCACAAAACTTTCCACAACTGCCATAGGCTCCTCAGGGTCAGCCCCAAACCCTTCAAAATCCCTCTCTTGGACACATTCTGGCCACAATTTTCTCCAAGCAGAGTTCAAAGTCCTGGAAGTCACTCCCTCCCAAGCCTTACCTATAAGGTTTATGCAATGGAGGATATTGAAGTGATCTTTCCAGAACTCTCTTAAGGTCAATTGAGTGTCTGAGGTCACATCAAAGCACCTTTGAAACATTGCTTTGGTGTAGAGTTTTATGAAGTTTGAAATGACCTGCTGGTCCATGGGCTGGATGAGAGGAGTGGTATTAGGGGGCAAGAACTTCACTGTGATGAAATGAAACTCCACCATTTGGTCATCCAAGTCTGGAGGATGAGCAGGTGCATTGTCCATTACCAAGAGGCACTAGAGTTCCAATTTATTTTCCCGGAGGTATTTCTTCACACTGAGGCCAAACACTTCATTGAACCAATCAAGGAAAATTTCCCTCGTGACCCATGCCTTACTGTTAGCCTTCCACATCACACACAAATTAGCCTTGGTGACACTGTTTTTCTTGAACACTCTGGGATTTTCAGTGATACACCAGTAAAGGCTTCACTTTGAAATCCCCACTAGCATTACTACAGAACATGAGAGTTAGCCTGTCTTTCATAGGCTTGTGTCCTGGCAGTGCCTTTTCTTCCTGCGTGATGTAGGTCCTCTTTGGCATTTTCTTCCAAAAGAGGCCTGTTTTGTCACAATTGAACACTTGTTGGGGTTTGAATTGTTCAGCCTCTATGTACCCCTAGAATTCCTGAACATATTTTTCAGCCACACATTTGTCAGAACTTGCAGCCTCGCCATGCCTTACCACAATGTGTATGCCACTAGCTTCTTAAATCTCTCAAACCAGCCTTAAATTCACTAACATCAGCACTAGTTCCAGACATTTTCTTTACGAGATCATCATGCAACTGCCTTGCCTTTTCACAAATTATCGACTGCACAACAGTATCTCCTGCTAACTGTTTTTGGTTGATCCACACCAACTCGACCCCTGCAACCACAACTAGGTAAGTACACATCTTCGAGTATTTGCGATCTCTGTTTTGTGAGCATATTTGCACCTTTCACAACAACAGCGAAAGGTGCAAATATTACAAAATGTATCGTATGAACGTGTGGGATCGTGCTCACTGGCTGATAAACAATGGCACAGTGACTGTGAATGGTGTGTCGGGCCGCTCGCTCGGGGCCGGCCGCCGCTCGGATGCGTTCGGGACAAATGACTATTACCGAGCTAAATGACGATCACCGAGCCAATATTTTGACGAAAAAACATTACGATTACCGAATATTATGAAATCCGACAACTACGATATCCGGGGGTTCACTGTATATTTAAAACAATAGCCTATGGTTAGCATTTTCATTTTGTGTCAATATTTGTGCATATTTGGTCATAGGGGACCTGCATATGCCACTAGTTGCAAGAATCTTGCTCTATTTGAAGCTTTTAAGCTGACTGCTATGAGCAAAATAAAAACAAATCTTCGGATTGAGGAAAAAAAAATTCTGGCAACCACTTAAAGGTACCCGTTAGGGACACTTAATAAGACTTTAGACAAAGCTGTATAATATATAAAATAATACCTTGAACCGAGGATGGTTATGAATTAGAATGATTTAAAGGAGAAAGTAATGAAAGAAAATTCTATATACAGTGGTACCTCGAGTTACGATGGTCCCCAAAATCGCCCTTTTATGTAAGTTTATTTTTTTAAATGCTTTTGTAAGTATATTTTTGGGGGTGTAAAAGGACTAGTCTATTTTACATTATTCCTTATGGGGATAAATTCGTTTGGTAATGGCACTTGAACAGCATTCTCGAACGAAAAAATATCGTAACTCGAGGTACCACTGTATATCTTGAGAATACAGTGGTCCCTCGGTTTTCGTGCATCTCCAAACTTGAACATTTATGTAAGTGTATTT
Source organism: Cherax destructor (assembly GCA_009830355.1). Taxonomy (NCBI): domain Eukaryota; kingdom Metazoa; phylum Arthropoda; class Malacostraca; order Decapoda; family Parastacidae; genus Cherax; species Cherax destructor. The sequence goes on along the minus strand of WNWK01014144.1, from coordinate 5,118 downwards.
TCGTAAGTGCTGTTGCAAGTGTATTTTTGGGGGTCTGAAATAGACTAACCTACGTGACATTATTTCTTAAGGAAGTAAATTGTTCGTAATGGCACTTCAGCAGCATTCTGGAACAAATTTTCGGCGAAAACCGATGGACCACAGTATATATTACAGGGCTTAAAGTTCATTAGTTCAAGAATAGTGCAAGACCATTTCTGAGTAGTAAAGTGGTGGTGCTATAATAATAGTAATAATAATCTTCATTTCTACAAGTACATGATACAACTTATACAGACCACAGTTGACATCAATGACATACTATCTAGAAAGCCCTTGGTTATTCAGAGCATTTCAGGAAATTTTGTCCCCAGGATGATACTTCCTTTAGCACTCCTCACTGCCCTTACTAACTCTATCTATGTTACACTCTCCACCCTTGCTAGTCTCTGATCAAACATATTAAATTAGCACACCCTACCTTGCAGTGCTGTATGACCCTCATGGGTTTAGCGCTTAGTTATGATTATAATACATAATGTCCTAAGGATGCGACCCACACCAGTGGGGCAAACACCCAGGTACCTACCGTATTTCGCGGCTTATAAGACTTGTTTTAGCTTCAATGGCTCGGCATCGGATGTAACTGGGTGAGCCACAGCCCACCCCACACCCTAAACTTATAGCTCCCATCACTGACCCTCATTTTATAGGACGCAGGGTGGTTTTTGGAGACATTTTATGGAAAAAATGCGTCTAATAAACCATGAAATATGGTACTTACTGCTAGGTGAACAGAGACGGCAGGTGTCTTAGGAAACACAACCCCAATGTTTCCACGCATACCGGGATTGAACCACGGACCTAAATGCGTGAGCTGAGTGCCCTACCAACCAAGCTAGGAGCCAAGACTTGACTCTCACAACCACAAATAAGCAAGTAAGAGTGAGAAGAAATCCATGGCAGTGCTAAAGCAATATCTGCAGCTAATGTGTGTAATGAAGGGAGAACAAAGACGAAAAAAACCCCAGAAAGCAGAGGCTGGAGCAGCAGGTTTGTGGAACCCGTCAACTTTTAGTAAACGTGGATACATCAACAGTGTGCTGCTATCCTAATCTATAATAATTACAAAGTGGGAACAAGAGCCGTTTCCCTGTCATATTATATCACACAGGATGGTGCTTTTATAACTTGTTTAAATCTATTAATCTGAACTGAAAGACTTCTGTAGGTCAATGAGGTGATTATCAAATATTCCATTAAGAGATCAGCTAGGCAGCTTCAAAGATTTCGTTCCAGCAGAGCAGGAGTTACTATCAGTTGGAAACTGTCATCGCTCAGGACAGTCTATCCCATGCACTGGATAAATGTACTCGTGGTGCCCCTGCCTTTCATTGGGGATGTGCATCTCCTGCCTAGTCTTTTGCTTTTGTTGGGACTGATTTTCGTGTGCAAATTTGGTACTAATTCTCTAGGCAATGCAACATTTTCCCCAATGAAAGGGAGCCACGGTACTCTTAAGAGACAACACAGTAAGTGTCAGGGCCCAAGACTGTCACCTGCCTCCCAGCATACAAAGAGGATTACCAATAGACCCTGGCTGTCTTCAGAAGGTGCTGGACAGGCACCTAAAGTCAGTACCTGACCAGCTGGGTTGTGGTTCATACGTCGGTTTGTGTGCAGCCAACAGTAACAACTTGGTTGATCAAGCCTTGATCCACCGCGAGGCCTGGTCACAGATTGGGCCGCGGAGGCGTTGACCCCAAAACCCTCACTAGGTATACCAAGGTGGCAAACTGGTCATTAGGAGTTTCTTATTCTAGTTAAAAGTTCAAGTTCCAAAGTTTCTCTGCATTAATGTGCCAACGTACACATCTTGGAAGATGTTTGCTTAACGACAGTAAGGATACCTGGAAAGGGTTTCGGGGCCATGCCATTCGGCCCAGTCTGAGACCAGGCCTCGTGGTGGATCAGGGTCTCTATCAACCAGGTTGTTACTGCTGGCCGCACATAAACCGACATAAGAACCACAGCCCGGTTAATCAGGTACTGATTTTTGGTGCCTGTCCAGCGCCTTCTTGAAGACAGCCAGGGGTCTTTGGTAATCCCTCTTATGTATGCTAGGAGGCAATTGAACAGTCTTCGGCCCCGGACACTTATTGTGTTCTCTCTCAATGTACTCGTGGCGCCCTGCTTTTCATTGGGGGAATGTTGCATCTCCTGCCGAGTCTTTTGCTTTCATAGGGAGTGATTTTCGTGTGTAGGTTTGGTACCAATCCTCCAGGACCTTCCAAGTGTATATTATCATGTATCTCTCACACCTGCGTTCCAGGAAGTACAGATCAATGACCTTCAACCGTTCCTAGTAATTTAGGTGCCTTATCGTACTTGTGTGTACCGTGAAAGTTCTTTGTATACTCTCCAGGTCAGCAATGTCACCAGCCTTGAAGGGGCCGTTAGTGTACAGCAGTATTCCAGCCTAGAGAGAACAAGCGATTTGAAGAGAATCATCATGGGCTTGGCGTCCATAGTTTTGAAGGTTCTCATTATCCATCCTATCATTTTCCTAGCAGATGTTGTAGATACATTGTTGTGGTCTTTGAAGGCGAGATCCTCTGACATTATCACTCCCAGGTCCTTCACATTACTTTTTCGCTCTACTGTATGTTTAGAATATGTCGTATACCCTGATATATTTTTAATTTCCTCAAGTTTTCCATATCTGAGTAGTTGAAATTTCTCCTCATTGAACTTCATATTGTTTTGAGTGGCCCATTTAAAGATTTGGTTTATGTCCTCTTGGGGTCTTGCGGTGTCTTCGATGGAGGTCACTGCCATGACAATCCGGGTGTCATCCGCAAAGGAAGACACGGAGCTATGACTTACATCTCTATGTCAGATATGAGGATGAGGAATAGAATGGGAGTGAGTACTGTGCCTTGTGGAAAAGAGCTTTACCGTAGCTGCCCAGACTTTACTATTACTCTTTGTGTTTTATTTGTCAGGAAGTTATAGATCCATCTACCAACTTTTCCTGTTATTCCTTTATCACGTATTTTGTGCGTTATTACACCATGATCACACTTGTCCGAAAGTGTTTGCAAAGTCTTTTATACTACATATCTATTTGTTTATCCTCTGCAGCATCCTGGACCCTGTCATAGTGGTCCAGTAGCTGGGACTGGCAGAAGCGACCTGCTCTAAACCCGTGTTGCCCTGGGGTTTTGCAACTGATGGGTATCTAGGTGGTTGGCGATTTTGCTTCTTAGAACCCTCTCAAAGATTTTTATATGGGATGTTAGTGCTATCGGTCTGTAGTTCTTTGCAATTGCTTTACTGCCACCTTTGTTAGAGTGGGGCTATGTCTGTTGTTTTTAGTGAGGGGGGATGACCCGTGTCCATCCCTCTCCATAGAATGCTGAAGGCAGGACAGGGGCTTTTGAATTTTGAACACGGGTTCCATGAGTCTGGGCCTGGGGGAAAAATGCATGGGAGTCATTTATTGCCCTTTTTAAAGTCTTTTGGGTTAGGATAATATCCGAGATTTTTTAGATGACCAAATTTTGGGTTTTGTCAAAAGAATTATTGGATTGTCGACCCTTATCGGGAGGGTCGTGAACACTGGTCGCATTGGGACTTTAGTATCTCACTCATTTCTGGCTGTCATCTGTGTATGTCCCATCTCACCTAAAAGGGGCCAAACTGGATGTTGTTTTTTCCCTTGATTTTGCATAAAAAAGAAGTATTTTTTTTTTTATTCCCTTTTTGGCTTTTTGTTCCCCTGGGCTTGCTCCTGTAAGATTTCTTCAACTTAAGTTTGATATTTGCAATTTCATTACCAGGCCCCCCGTATTTCAGATATATTATCCCCCTCAGCAGCTCTGTGACTCTTGCCCGTCTGTGTGGAGCATATTCTCTCTCTCTAGTTTATATTCTCTTTCCTTTTCTTAATGGAACGTGTCTTGAGCAGATCTCAAAAACCACAGGTTCAGTTTTTCCAGGCAAATGCTCGGATCCGTGTTGTTTAGGATATCTTTAGCTTGTTTCATTTAGGACATGGTTTACTTGTTCCCATTGTATGTTTTGTTATTGAAATTGAATTTTTTAAAGAGACCCTCATGATTGATCACATTTTGCTGGTCAGGAGCCCTGTGCATTTCATGTCTGACCTATATTATGTTGTGATCTGAGTGTATTTCTTTATCGGTTATATTACCTATCAGTCGTCGTTGTTAGTGAAGATGAGAGTCCCGAGTATTTTCTAGTCTTGCTGGTTTAAGGTGAATTTGGTGCAGAAATTTAATAGTTCGTGTATAGGTGATTCTGGTAAACATTGTGCTATACTCCTCCCTTTTAGGTGTCTCAAGTTGAAATGTCCTAGTAGTAAGATGTTTGGGGAAGAGTTGGGGGATTTTCCAGACAGTGGTCAATTTTCAAAGCTGCTCCTGGAATTGCTGGAAGTTGCATCTGGAGGCTTGTATACCACCACAATGACAAGGTTTTGGTTTTCAATGTTTACCGCAAACTTCAACTACATCATTTGAGGTGTTTAGTAGTTCTGAGCAAAAAAATAATAATAATAATAAAAATAATAATAATAATAATAATAATAATAATAATATTAATAATAATATTAATAATAATAGTTTATTTAGACATGATACAATGTTGTTATTTAGACATGAACGTAGTTACGTATAAATGAGGTGTACTCAAAAGCCCTAATATGCGGGAAAAACAAAAAGGCACAATACCGTGACTGGAACAATACACACACAACCCCCACATATAAAAGAGAGGAGCTTACGACGACGTTTCGGTCCGACTTGGACCATTTACAAAGTCACACTAACACAAGAGACGGAAGGGGGTTTTATAGGCAGGCAGACAGGGAGGGTACCAGAGAGTGGTACTAATGAAATAAGTAGTGGAAGTGGTAGTAGTAGTAATAGTAGTAGTGGGACAGTCATATTCTAAAAGGAGCACTGCATGGAGCAGCGGCCCGCAAAAGGGGGGCCGTAGCCCACGCGGTGGGGAGGAAGGAAAAGGGGAATAAAATAAAGGACAAATCAAAGGGAAAAAAAAAGAAAAAAAGGAAAAACCAGGAGGAAAAAGGAGAAGAGGAAGAGGAAGGGGGAT
>WNWK01014143.1:0-52574 GCA_009830355.1 Cherax destructor | reverse complement strand
TTTATTAAGGAAACGTTTCGCCACACAGTGGCTTCATCAGTCCAATACAAAGTAGAAAAGGGTAAGAACATAAGAAAGGAGGAACACTGCAATAGGCCCATACTAGGCAGGTCCTTCACAAATCCAACCCACTACCAGAAGAGACGTTACCCAAGCTTTGATAATTCTATTTACTCATGCATAAGTTCCATCAAATCCAACCCTCTCACTCATAAGAACATAAGAAAGGAGGAACACTGCAGCAGGCCTGTTGGCCCATACTAAGCAGGTCCTTCACAATTCATCCCACTAATAGGATATTTGGCCAACCCTATTTACAATGCTACCCAAGCAATAAGCTCTGAAAATCCAATTTACCCTTGTGCAAGACCCACTCAAATCCAACCCCTCTCACTCATGAATTTATTCAACCTAAATTTGAAACTACCCAAGGGCATAACTTCAATAACCCTACTAGGCAGACTGTTCCACTCATCAACTACCTTATTTCCAAACCAATACTTTCCTATATCCTTTCTAAATCTAAACTTATCTATCTTGGAGAGATATCGTCAAGACCTTATTTATATCCCCTTTGTTAATACCCATCTTTTATCCAAAACTATGCAAGAATTGGGAGAAATTCAGTAGCCATTCAAACTATTCCCTCTCATTCACTGCCTAAATTATTTATTTCACATACATGTAATTAGTATGGTATCAATAACATCGTCCAGAATGGATGAAAAATTCGTTAGAATTTAGAAAAGAATGACAAATTTCTCCGTCTCTTGGAAGACGACCATAACATAAGTACAATTTTGGCAGGTCCTTCACAAATTCAACCCCCTAAAAATATTTGCAAAACCCATTTTTAGCAACAGCTTGGGATCTTGATACAAACGAATTCTTCTACACTTGTCCAACCTTTGGACGAAGACCTACTTAGAATAGTGGATGGTACTACTATGACCCCGCCTCCTCCTACTTCACCTCACCTGATTACAGCATATAAGCCACCTCTACGGCCTTGTGCTACACTTCTAACAAGATTGATGGACTGAACACATCGACTCCAGGCCGAGGGACTGATAACCTCAAACTCCTCCTCTCCTTACACCTTTGTACTTTGTATTGGACTGATGATGTACAGTTCGTATTTCTAACGGCTGCGCCATAGCTGTTCACGTGATTACCATGTGACTTGTGTTTGCCAATGATAGGCCTGCCTTTTGAATGCCTCAGCGCAGGGCGGCCTAGTAGTCAGTATCATCCGAGTAGGCCTAGCAGGCGGACACAGGCATAGGCTCTCAGCTCCCATATATCCAACGCCTCATTAAACGCTACCAAAACCCAAGCTCATCGTCTGTTAATATTACCAAATCTATGAAAAGAACCCCACAACACAAATGGTGGCAGCTTGTGGGCCTAGATTTTGTGTAATCTGAGCAGATTTAACAAGAAGAGGAAGAGCCGGTGTGATTGCCTCCAGCGTCTCCCGGACCAGCGTCATACCAACCGTTACCTCACTACCCTCAGCCGGTGTCGTCATCCAAGACTCTTCTGAAGCAGTGTCTCCAGTCTTTCTGGCTTCTAATTGCAAGTAAACCTCCGAAGAGTTGATCTGGGTTTTGCAATTAAACCAACAAGTAAGCCAGTTTATGGGAAGAGCCTAAGCCAGCCTACAGTCATCCAGTGTCTCCTGCCATCCACCCAATTCTTCACTGCTGTGTGTGCAAGTAAGAGCATTCAGGTCCACCAGTCCAGAGAGCTAAGCCAGCCTCTTCCAGAAAGCCAGTTATACAAGTAAGCCAGTCGTTTCTTCAGCAAGCCAGTTCCTTGCAGTATTGTCTCCAATCGCTCTGTGCTACAAGTTGGACGCTTGTCAGAGTGATCTTCACCATTCCTGTGGCTTATTGTGCAAAAAGCCACCTGGGTTAGTAGTTCCAAGGCCGTGAGAATAAGTACTGGCCGAACGCCGTGACGTCATCGCCCACCGCCAGCGAGTCAGGCAGCAGTGACGTCATCCCCGCGCGCGCCACTCACCACCCACGCTGGTGTAAACAAAGATACCACCTGCTCACACTACTCTCTACCAGCCAACATTTTGTGGTATTTTCTACCCTATCTGGGGTACCAGCAGCATTGTTTCGGCTCTCATAGCAAGTCAAGAGTGTCTTCCTTCATCCCAGAGCGCCAACGTAAAAGCTTGCTGTGTGAGTTCTTCCGTGTAAGCGCATTTCTTCAAGATTGTCAGCAGTCAACGACCAGGAATATATTCTCTCCACCTACACTCGTCGTTCATTCATCATTAGACTCTATTCTATTATAGACATTCGTGTGTGTGTGAGACATTTAAGCAGTGAATTTTCTTAGTGACATTTAAAGACCTGTGTTTTCAGTTGCAAATTCATCTATATAATCTGTTACAGTTTTTTTATGTATTCCGTGTCTCATTTTATATCTATGTTCTTTGTGTAAACTCGTACACATGCAGTAAGTACTTTGTGTGCTAATTTTTATTGTTTTTGTGTGCAGTATTTGATTAATTCGTTATTATTGCAGTGTTGTGTATTAATTCCCTGTCCCTTCATTTTTCTCTCAGTGCATTCCCTTGTGTTTTTATGCAGTGTCTGTGAATAGTTCCTTATTGTTTATGCCCCAGTGTTCCTAGTTGCATATTTCATTTTCCTGTGTTCCATTCAGTGTGTTCCATTAATTTTTATCCAGTGTCTCACCTGTTTTACCTCTCAACAGAATTGCTATATGTGTGTCAAGAAATAATTAATTTTTGCCATACCTGCCAACATATATATAAATTTGATCAATCCTGTGCATAATCTCATTGATGTTTCTGTGTTCTGCAACCAGTAAGTGATTCCCTTGAGTTTTGTGTATTGTGAAATTTGTTTTATTCCTGTTTCCAATAATTCCTTGAACAAATTCACTCTTAATATTCATATGTAAAGTAAAGTAATATTCATTATACTCATTTTCATTAGTTTTCTTAAGTGAACTAAGAGTTAAAGTGTTCATTCTCCTTGGGCCCAGTGCAACATTGATTTTTAATTGATGCAGTAAATTGTTTATACAATACCATACATTGATTACACTTTAAAATTATTCTCCAGTAGTGATTACTTGTTCTTGTTATTTTGCATACAGTATTGTGTATTTATTCCATTTTACTCAGTGTTATCCTGAAAAGTGCTAATAATTCAATGCAAGTTGTCAGCATCATAGTTAATTCTTCTGCCAGCAATGCATATTAAATTCTAGTGTCATTTTCTCTTAAGAAAATTTGTTTTCTAGTATTTTTCCAGTTGCATACAATTTATTGCTTGTAATTCCACTTTGCATTGATTTATTATTTCTCATCTAGTACTTGTGTTGAATTCCAGTAGAGAGAGATCACTTTGCTGTTAATCCATACAGTATTCATATTGCCATTTATTGCAATTTGTAAAGTAATTCCTTAAATTTTTACAGTCAAAATTCAGTGAGTGAGTTGTCATTTCTTATACAGTGTACATTAGTTGTTTTAACCACTTTTCTGCATCTAATTCAATGAATTTGTTTAATTCCCATTTTAACTAATTGTGTACTGTGAATATTTTGCCATTCTCATTTTTACCTGACTTAGTTTTTGTGCAATTTTCTTTGCAAGTATGTCTCACTTACCTCAAAGTAGTGTAGCAATAATGGCATTCAGTCCCCTAATGTTCCAAATGCCCTCGCTGAAATTCATGATAGTCCCTTAACGAATGCTAGACCTACCCAGCCACAGAGTCAATATAGTTTCCTTCGTGATCCTGATAGTTCCTTACCGACTGAAGGACAGTATCTAGCTCTTGAGCAATGTGTTTGTTCTCACAGCTTGTATCAGAGAGTTATAACAGTTCTGCGGAATGTGAAGTTCAAAGTTAGTCCTGATAGCTTTGTGCATTACGTATTAACGTAGCCGAGCGGTCAAGTCACTAGTAAAACTGTCACTCCTGTCTGGAATCCAGTCATAATTGCACACAGGATAGTGTACTATCCCTGTGATGGCTCTTGTTCAAGTGGTAGTTCCTCTCCAGGGGACGCCTTGTTGAGTAAAGACTGTTTGAAATGAGTTATGCCATCTCTTGATGTCACTTGCCGCCTACAGAAAGATGTCTCTGTAGCAGCTAGTGCTTACTAGAGTGTCTGTTGTTGTTGTGTTCCAGATAGTGATATTATCCCAGTTGACAGTAAGCCCTTTGCAGAGTAAAGTGTCGTGTGTCGAGTAATTATTACCTGCAGTAAGAGATAGTGAGAGCCGTTCTCCTTTGCTCATACTTTGTGTTATTGAGCTATCTATTTCACCCGGGGAGAGTCCTTCCACTCCACCGTGCCTGTTCATTCCTTCAGTAGGAAAGTGTTCCCAGTTCTTAGTGAATAAAGAAAACTTACTTTAAGGGATTATTTGCATTTGCTAGCCGAGTCCTTACTAAAGCTGAACGTAATTACACAGTTACTGAGCAAGAAGCTTTAGCTATAGTTTGGTCATTTAAAGCATTTTCGAGATATCATTTACCAGTACCCTGTTCACGTCTTAACAGATCATGCCCCGTTGATACCCTTATTCCAGAATAAACAACCCACTGGAAGACTTGCCAGATGGTCCTTGACCATCCAAGAGTTCAATCCGACCTTGAACATTTGCCTGGCAAATCCAATGTAGTTGCTGATGCCTTGTCGCGTCATGTCAGTGTAGTAACTGCCGATCCTCCATTTAGTGCTGAGGATGTAAAGACTGCTCAAAGAACAGATTCCTTGTGGTCTGGTGTGGTTCGATTCCTGCTCCAGGAAGACCTTATTCTCTCTGTGAAGCTACCAGCACCCATTAGTGACTTTGTCATGAACCAAGAATTACTGTATCGCACTACCGAGTTGGGTAATCCTAGTAGAAGAGTATACCAGTTAGTAATTCCACAGTCACTAGTGAAAGTAGCCTTGCAGCTAGTTCACGATGTACCAGATGTTGCACATCCTGGTATGGATCGTTCTGTGAAACAAGCCAGATTGAAATACTTTTGGCCTCGTATGTCTACCGATATTACTGAGTATGTCAAGAAATGTAGTGTCTGTATGAAACATAAAGGTAATGTACGGGTCCTAATCCAATCCAGATCTTTCCTACTACTAGTGAGCCATGGGAAAGAGTTGCACTAGATCTGTTGACCAACTTCCAATGTTCCCTCAGTGGAAACAAACATCTGTGTGTGATGGTCGATCACTTTACCAGATATTGTGAGTTAGTTCCTATCCCAGATAAGACTGCCGAAACAGTAGCAAAAGCATTCAAGGAACGTATAATCTGTAGACGTACCACTCCTAAGTCCCTTATAACAGATAATGGAGGTGAATTTTGTAATGAGATCCTAGAAAACTTGTGTAACTATACAAGATTACAAAATCACCATTGTTCCGCACCATCCTGCCAGTAATGGGTTAGCAGAAAGAACTAATAAGAAAGTCCTTGACGTCTTAAGAGCTACCCATCCCAATAGTGTAACCTGGGATGAAGTCATTCCTGATGTTCAATGTGCCATAAATTCTGCCTTTAACGCTTCAATAGGTGATACCCCTCATTATGCACTGTACGGTGTCGATAAGCGTTTGCCTTATGAGCTGTTATATTCCAATCCGAAACCGACTTACAATCCAGATGATTTCGTAGCAGTTCGTACCAGTCAAGCTCAAAGTGTTTTCAGACGAATTCGTGAAACACTTCATAAGTCAACAGCAGAATTTACTAGAGTAACTAATACTAAAGCCAAACCGACTAAAGTTCAAGTAGGGTCCAGAGTCATGTTGTTCAACTTTAACAAAACTTCAGCAATGCCAAAACTCGATCAAAAGTTCGTTGGTCCTTATAGAGTAGTCGAACATATTAATGGCAACAAGTATAAAGTTAGAGAAATTAGTACGGGTCAGTTTAAAGAATCGCATTTAGATCATATGAAGTTAGTGTGCGATGATGATGACGAAGTCCCTGACACCCCTGACAATCAGATAAGTGAGACAGAATCTGATATTTCTCCTGTTGCTGTTCCCTCTACCTCTAATGATCAGTCAGATCAACCTGAATGTCGTTATTCCCTACGTACACGACAAGTGTTAAGAAATCCTCAAGTATCGTTTGTAGATACCAGTGTAGATCCTCCTCAATTAGAAGTTGAGTTACCTATTGTAACAGAGTTTGATCCACCCAGAGATGATAATTATACAGCCTATATCAATCTCACCCTAGCAGAGTTGGGGTTAAATGTAAATAACCTGTATAGATAAATATGTAGTAAGCGTTTAACTGTGTGTTATAATATCTACTTAGTATTACTCAAATTTTTTTTGTGTTCACGTTCTCTCCGAGTTCTGAGAATTAACAGTATAGATTTGAGTGCACCAGATCTACCTTGTCTGTTAATCACTATCTTCTTGTAATTATATTTCCTCAGAATTCGTAGATCACATGAAGACAGTTCGATCGAACAAATTATTTTTTTTATCTCTTTTATCATGATTTTTCTAGAATGAGCTCATTTAGATAATTCCTATGTATCATGATGCATCATATAGTAATGTAGATTGTTCTATCAAGATAACATCCATGTGAAGTATAATGTTAACTGTTGTGTACTTTGACATTGTATAGAATCAGCTGAGAGTTGTTGCCTGTTGTCCTTAGTTTGTATAGTTGTATGTCGAGACGCCATACGTAGCATGCCCGAGCTGTACGGTTCGTATTTCTAACATCTGCGCCATAGCTGTTCACGTGATTACCATGTGACTTGTGTTAGCCAATAATAGGCTGCCTTTTGAATGCCTCAGCGCAGGGCGGCCTAGTAGTCAGTATCATCCGAGTAGGCCTAGCAGGCGGACACAGGCATAGGCTCTCAGCTCCCATATATCCAACGCCTCATTAAACGCTACCAAAACCCAAGCTCATCGTCTGTTAATATTACCAAATCTATGAAAAGAACCCCACAACACAAATACACAATGAAGCCACTGTGTGGCGAAACGTTTCCTCAATAAAGATACCCAAGTGTTGCATATGTGTCTAATTTATAACTTGTCGGTTCTCTGAACCATTCATCTACATCCTGTCTGACACAGCAACAGCTTGGGATCTTGATACAAACGAATTCTTCTACACTTGTCCAACCTTTGGACGAAGACCTACTTAGAATAGTGGATGATACTACTATGACGTTAGTTGCAATTGTGTCCTTTTACTTAACAAATGTTAGTTAAGGGTTCACAGAGTTCCATTTTGCATTCCTTAAGAACCCTTGAAAAAAGCTCATCAGGACCTGGCGATTTATTTTGCTTCAAACGGTCTATCTGTTTGATAACCATTTCGCTAGTGACTGTGATACTACATAATTTATCTTCTTCAGACCCACTAAAATACCTAATTTTTCGGATATTATTAGTGTCTTCCTGAGTGAAAACCGAGAGAAAATAATTATTAAAAATAGAGCACATATCATTCTCCTTGTCAGTAAGATGCCCAGAGTTATTTTTAAGGGGACCTATCTTATCCCTAACTTTTGTTCTATAAACCTGGAAAAAACTTTTTGGGTTAGTTTTTGAATCCCTAGCAACTTTAATTTCATAGTCCCGTTTAGCTTTTCTTATCCCCTTTTTAACGTCCCTCTTAATGTCAGTATACTGATTTATAAGATGAACCTCACCTCTTTTAATGCGCCTATAAATTCCTTTCTTCTGCCCTAAAAGATATTTGAGCCTTTTATTCATCCATTTTGGGTCATTTCTACTTGATCTAATTTCTTTATATGGGATAAATGTTCTTTGGGCAGCCTGTATAGTGTTAAGAAAACTGTCATATTGATACCTCTCTTTGTCACCCCTGTCCACAGTTGATAAGTGTTCTCTAAGTCCATTATAATCTGCTAAGCGAAAATCTGGGACCGTTACTGAATTATCCCTACTATCATACATCCATTCAATGCTAAAGGTAATTGACTTGTGGTCGCTTGAAAAGAGTTCCTCTGTAATTTCTAAATTATTAACAAGGGTTTCCTTGCTTGCCAGAACCAAGTCAAGAAGGTTATTTCCCTTGTAGGTTCTTTCACAAATTGCTTCAAAAGCAATCCTGAACTACTTCTAAAAAGTCGTTAGATTCTAAATTCCCTGTCAAGAAATTCCAATTAATCTGACTAAAGTTAAAGTCCCTAGAATTACTACATTATCGTTCCTTGTGGTTTTAACAATTTCCTCCCAAAGTAGTCTCCCTTGTTCCCTATCTAAGTTTGGAGGACGGTAAATCACGCCTAAAATCAATTTTTCACACCCCTCTGAAAATTCTATCCAGACAGACTCTGTATGTGTTATTCCAGATTTTATACCCGTTTTTATGCAACAATTTAAATGATCACGGACATAGAGTGCCACCCCACCCCCCTCCCCATACTTCTGATTACTTGGAACAATTTAAAACCCTGAATGTGACATTCGGCAGGCATGTCCCGATTTTTCATATTAAACCATGTCTCAGTTATTGCAAAAACATCAATATTACCCGTACTTGCAACTAATCTCAACTCGTCCATCTTATTCCTAGCACTACGACTATTGGTGTAATATACATTTAAAGACCCTCCTTTCTCTTTACCCTTCCTGCTCATTTCTGTTTTTCCACTATACATATTACTGTCCTTGTCACCTAGTGCCACTGGGTTTCCAATACCCCCCTAATTCTGCCTATTACTAGTTCCCCTAGAATTTATAACATTACTACACTGGGACTTCACTGGTTTCCCCCCATAACCCATACCACTAACTTTTTCTAGTTTAAAGATCTAACAGCTCCCTCCACTGCAGTTGCCAGTGCCCCCACCCCAGACCTAGATAAGTGAACCCCATCCCTGGCATACATGTCATTTCAGCCATAGAAGAGGTCCCAGTTGTCAATGAATGTTACTGCATTTTCCTTACAGTATTTGTCCAGCCAGCAATTGACACCAATTGCCCTGGACAACCCACTTTAGTTCTACCCTAACAAAAGCTCTGATAAATACACTAACTCATGTACAAGTCCGACTCAAATCCATCCTTTCTCACTCATGTATTTATCAAACCTCTGTTTGAAACTAATGAGGGGAGACATGATCGAGGTATACAAGTGGGAAAATGGGTATTAAGAAAGGGTCTTAAATATGGTCTTGAGGATATCTCTCCAAGAGACAACCCGCAATAATGGATTCAAAATAGATAAGGATAGATTTAGAAAGGATATATTAAAGAATTGGTTTAAAAATAGGGTAGTTGATGAGTGGAATAGTCTGCCTAGTAGGGGTATTGAAGCTAGGACCATGAGTAGTTTCAAATTCGGGTTAGATAAATACAAGAGTGAAAGGGGTTGGATCTGAGTGGGACTTGCACATAAGTTATAAAAGTTTATTTCTAGGGCAGCACTGAAAATTGGGTTGAGCAAATATTCTGTTTGTGGGATGGATTGTGAAGGACCTCCCTAGTTTGGGCCAACAGGCCTGCTGCAGTGTTCCTCCTTTCTTATGATCTTATGTAAGAAGAACATAAGAACATAAGAATGGTGGAACACTGCAGAAGGCCTACTGGCCCATAAAAGGCAGGTCCTTATCAAAACCACCACTACCTAAGAATATATTCCCGTACTCACGACACCAATCAAACCCAGCCCCTCCCACTCATAGGGGCTGGGTTTGATTGGTGTCGTGAGTACGGGAATAAATTCTTAGGTAGTGGTGGTTTTGATAAGGACCTGCCTTGTATGGGCCAGTAGGCCTTCTGCAGTGTTCCACCATTCTTATGTTCTTCTTACATAAGATCATAAGAAAGGAGGAACACTGCAGCAATTCAAGGAGTTCCAATCAATCAGACAAAAGTTAAAGTTCCCTAAAATTATTATGTTATCGTGCCTTGTGGCCTTAAAAGTTTACTCACAAAGTAGTCTCCCTTGATCCATATATAAGTTTGGGGGACTGTATATAATGATTTAAATAAATTTTTCATGACCCGCTGAAAATTCTATACAGATTGAAGACTGAGACATGCAACATATGGGAATCTTTATTAAGGAAACGTTTCGCCACACAGTGGCTTCATCAGTCCAATACAAAGTAGAAAAGGGTAAGAACATAAGAAAGGAGGAACACTGCAATAGGCCCATACTAGGCAGGTCCTTCACAAATCCAACCCACTACCAGAAGAGACGTTACCCAAGCTTTGATAATTCTATTTACTCATGCATAAGTTCCACTCAAATCCAACCCCTCTCACTCATAAGAACATAAGAAAGGAGGAACACTGCAGCAGGCCTGTTGGCCCATACTAAGCAGGTCCTTCACAATTCATCCCACTAACAGGATATTTGGCCAACCCTATTTACAATGCTACCCAAGCAATAAGCTCTGAAAATCCAATTTACCCTTGTGCAAGACCCACTCAAATCCAACCCCTCTCACTCATGAATTTATTCAACCTAAATTTGAAACTACCCAAGGGCATAACTTCAATAACCCTACTAGGCAGACTGTTCCACTCATCAACTACCTTATTTCCAAACCAATACTTTCCTATATCCTTTCTAAATCTAAACTTATCTATCTTGGAGAGATATCGTCAAGACCTTATTTATATCCCCTTTGTTAATACCCATCTTTTATCCAAAACTATGCAAGAATTGGGAGAAATTCAGTAGCCATTCAAACTATTCCCTCTCATTCACTGCCTAAATTATTTATTTCACATACATGTAATTAGTATGGTATCAATAACATCGTCCAGAATGGATGAAAAATTCGTTAGAATTTAGAAAAGAATGACAAATTTCTCCGTCTCTTGGAAGACGACCATAACATAAGTACACATTTTGGCAGGTCCTTCACAAATTCAACCCCCTAAAAATATTTGCAAAACCCATTTTTAGCAACAGCTTGGGATCTTGATACAAACGAATTCTTCTACACTTGTCCAACCTTTGGACGAAGACCTACTTAGAATAGTGGATGGTACTACTATGACCCCGCCTCCTCCTACTTCACCTCACCTGATTACAGCATATAAGCCACCTCTACGGCCTTGTGCTACACTTCTAACAAGATTGATGGACTGAACACATCGACTCCAGGCCGAGGGACTGATAACCTCAAACTCCTCCTCTCCTTACACCTTTGTACTTTGTATTGGACTGATGATGTACAGTTCGTATTTCTAACGGCTGCGCCATAGCTGTTCACGTGATTACCATGTGACTTGTGTTTGCCAATGATAGGCCTGCCTTTTTGAATGCCTCAGCGCAGGGCGGCCTAGTAGTCAGTATCATCCGAGTAGGCCTAGCAGGCGGACACAGGCATAGGCTCTCAGCTCCCATATATCCAACGCCTCATTAAACGCTACCAAAACCCAAGCTCATCGTCTGTTAATATTACCAAATCTATGAAAAGAACCCCACAACACAAATGGTGGCAGCTTGTGGCCTAGATTTTGTGTAATCTGAGCAGATTTAACAAGAAGAGGAAGAGCCGGTGTGATTGCCTCCAGCGTCTCCCGGACCAGCGTCATACCAACCGTTACCTCACTACCCTCAGCCGGTGTCGTCATCCAAGACTCTTCTGAAGCAGTGTCTCCAGTCTTTCTGGCTTCTAATTGCAAGTAAACCTCCGAAGAGTTGATCTGGGTTTTGCAATTAAACCAACAAGTAAGCCAGTTTATGGGAAGAGCCTAAGCCAGCCTACAGTCATCCAGTGTCTCCTGCCATCCACCCAATTCTTCACTGCTGTGTGTGCAAGTAAGAGCATTCAGGTCCACCAGTCCAGAGAGCTAAGCCAGCCTCTTCCAGAAAGCCAGTTATACAAGTAAGCAGTCGTTTCTTCAGCAAGCCAGTTCCTTGCAGTATTGTCTCCAATCGCTCTGTGCTACAAGTTGGACGCTTGTCAGAGTGATCTTCACCATTCCTGTGGCTTATTGTGCAAAAAGCCACCTGGGTTAGTAGTTCCAAGGCCGTGAGAATAAGTACTGGCCGAACGCCGTGACGTCATCGCCCACCGCCAGCGAGTCAGGCAGCAGTGACGTCATCCCCGCGCGCGCCACTCACCACCCACGCTGGTGTAAACAAAGATACCACCTGCTCACACTACTCTCTACCAGCCAACATTTTGTGGTATTTTCTACCCTATCTGGGGTACCAGCAGCATTGTTTCGGCTCTCATAGCAAGTCAAGAGTGTCTTCCTTCATCCCAGAGCGCCAACGTAAAAGCTTGCTGTGTGAGTTCTTCCGTGTAAGCGCATTTCTTCAAGATTGTCAGCAGTCAACGACCAGGAATATATTCTCTCCACCTACACTCGTCGTTCATTCATCATTAGACACTATTCTATTATAGACATTCGTGTGTGGGAGACATTTAAGCAGTGAATTTTCTTAGTGACATTTAAAGACCTGTGTTTTCAGTTGCAAATTCATCTATATAATCTGTTACAGTTTTTTTATGTATTCCGTGTCTCATTTTATATCTATGTTCTTTGTGTAAACTCGTACACATGCAGTAAGTACTTTGTGTGCTAATTTTTATTGTTTTTGTGTGCAGTATTTGATTAATTCGTTATTATTGCAGTGTTGTGTATTAATTCCCTGTCCCTTCATTTTTCTCTCAGTGCATTCCCTTGTGTTTTTATGCAGTGTCTGTGAATAGTTCCTTATTGTTTATGCCCCAGTGTTCCTAGTTGCATATTTCATTTTCCTGTGTTCCATTCAGTGTGTTCCATTAATTTTTATCCAGTGTCTCACCTGTTTTACCTCTCAACAGAATTGCTATATGTGTGTCAAGAAATAATTAATTTTTGCCATACCTGCCAACATATATATAAATTTGATCAATCCTGTGCATAATCTCATTGATGTTTCTGTGTTCTGCAACCAGTAAGTGATTCCCTTGAGTTTTGTGTATTGTGAATTTTTTTTTATTCCTGTTTCCAATAATTCCTTGAACAAATTCACTCTTAATATTCATATGTAAAGTAAAGTAATATTCATTATACTCATTTTCATTAGTTTTCTTAAGTGAACTAAGAGTTAAAGTGTTCATTCTCCTTGGGCCCAGTGCAACATTGATTTTTTTAATTGATGCAGTAAATTGTTTATACAATACCATACATTGATTACACTTTAAAATTATTCTCCAGTAGTGATTACTTGTTCTTGTTATTTTGCATACAGTATTGTGTATTTATTCCATTTTACTCAGTGTTATCCTGAAAAGTGCTAATAATTCAATGCAAGTTGTCAGCATCATAGTTAATTATTCTGCCAGCAATGCATATTAAATTCTAGTGTCATTTTCTCTTAAGAAAATTTGTTTTCTAGTATTTTTCCAGTTACACACAATTTATTGCTTGTAATTCCACTTTGCATTGATTTATTATTTCTCATCTAGTACTTGTGTTGAATTCCAGTGAGAGAGATCACTTTGCTGTTAATCCATACAGTATTCATATTGCCATTTATTGCAATTTGTAAAGTAATTCCTTAAATTTTTACAGTCAAAATTCAGTGAGTGAGTTGTCATTTCTTATACAGTGTACATTAGTTGTTTTAACCACTTTTCTGCATCTAATTCAATGAATTTGTTTAATTCCCATTTTAACTAATTGTGTACTGTGAATATTTTGCCATTCTCATTTTTACCTGACTTAGTTTTTGTGCAATTTTCTTTGCAAGTATGTCTCACTTACCTCAAAGTAGTGTAGCAAATAATGGCATTCAGTCCCTAATGTTCCAAATGCCTCGCTGAAATTCATGATAGTCCCTTAACGAATGCTAGACCTACCCAGCCACAGAGTCAATATAGTTTCCTTCGTGATCCTGATAGTTCCTTACCGACTGAAGGACAGTATCTAGCTCTTGAGCAATGTGTTTGTTCTCACAGCTTGTATCAGAGAGTTATAACAGTTCTGGAATGTGAAGTTCAAAGTTAGTCCTGATAGCTTTGTGCATTACGTATTAACGTAGCCGAGCGGTCAAGTCACTAGTAAAACTGTCACTCCTGTCTGGAATCCAGTCATAATTGCACACAGGATAGTGTACTATCCCTGTGATGGCTCTTGTTCAAGTGGTAGTTCCTCTCCAGGGACGCCTTGTTGAGTAAAGACTGTTTGAAATGAGTTATGCCATCTCTTGATGTCACTTGCCGCCTACAGAAAGATGTCTCTGTAGCAGCTAGTGCTTACTAGAGTGTCTGTTGTTGTTGTGTTCCAGATAGTGATATTATCCCAGTTGACAGTAAGCCCTTTGCAGAGTAAAGTGTCGTGTGTCGAGTAATTATTACCTGCAGTAAGAGATAGTGAGAGCCGTTCTCCTTTGCTCATACTTTGTGTTATTGAGCTATCTATTTCACCCGGGGAGAGTCCTTCCACTCCACCGTGCCTGTTCATTCCTTCAGTAGGAAAGTGTTCCCAGTTCTTAGTGAATAAAGAAAACTTACTTTAAGGGATTATTTGCATTTGCTAGCCGAGTCCTTACTAAAGCTGAACGTAATTACACAGTTACTGAGCAAGAAGCTTTAGCTATAGTTTGGTCATTTAAAGCATTTTCGAGATATCATTTACCAGTACCCTGTTCACGTCTTAACAGATCATGCCCCGTTGATACCCTTATTCCAGAATAAACAACCCACTGGAAGACTTGCCAGATGGTCCTTGACCATCCAAGAGTTCAATCCGACCTTTGAACATTTGCCTGGCAAATCCAATGTAGTTGCTGATGCCTTGTCGCGTCATGTCAGTGTAGTAACTGCCGATCCTCCATTTAGTGCTGAGGATGTAAAGACTGCTCAAAGAACAGATTCCTTGTGGTCTGGTGTGGTTCGATTCCTGCTCCAGGAAGACCTTATTCTCTCTGTGAAGCTACCAGCACCCATTAGTGACTTTGTCATGAACCAAGAATTACTGTATCGCACTACCGAGTTGGGTAATCCTAGTAGAAGAGTATACCAGTTAGTAATTCCACAGTCACTAGTGAAAGTAGCCTTGCAGCTAGTTCACGATGTACCAGATGTTGCACATCCTGGTATGGATCGTTCTGTGAAACAAGCCAGATTGAAATACTTTTGGCCTCGTATGTCTACCGATATTACTGAGTATGTCAAGAAATGTAGTGTCTGTATGAAACATAAAGGTAATGTTACGGGTCCTAATCCAATCCAGATCTTTCCTACTACTAGTGAGCCATGGGAAAGAGTTGCACTAGATCTGTTGACCAACTTCCAATGTTCCCTCAGTGGAAACAAACATCTGTGTGTGATGGTCGATCACTTTACCAGATATTGTGAGTTAGTTCCTATCCCAGATAAGACTGCCGAAACAGTAGCAAAAGCATTCAAGGAACGTATAATCTGTAGACGTACCACTCCTAAGTCCCTTATAACAGATAATGGAGGTGAATTTTGTAATGAGATCCTAGAAAACTTGTGTACACTATACAAGATTACAAAATCACCCATTGTTCCGCATCATCCTGCCAGTAATGGGTTAGCAGAAAGAACTAATAAGAAAGTCCTTGACGTCTTAAGAGCTACCATCCCAATAGTGTAACCTGGGATGAAGTCATTCCTGATGTTCAATGTGCCATAAATTCTGCCTTTAACGCTTCAATAGGTGATACCCCTCATTATGCACTGTACGGTGTCGATAAGCGTTTGCCTTATGAGCTGTTATATTCCAATCCGAAACCGACTTACAATCCAGATGATTTCGTAGCAGTTCGTACCAGTCAAGCTCAAAGTGTTTTCAGACGAATTCGTGAAACACTTCATAAGTCAACAGCAGAATTTACTAGAGTAACTAATACTAAAGCCAAACCGACTAAAGTTCAAGTAGGGTCCAGAGTCATGTTGTTCAACTTTAACAAAACTTCAGCAATGCCAAAACTCGATCAAAGTTCGTTGGTCCTTATAGAGTAGTCGAACATATTAATGGCAACAAGTATAAAGTTAGAGAAATTAGTACGGGTCAGTTTAAAGAATCGCATTTAGATCATATGAAGTTAGTGTGCGATGATGATGACGAAGTCCCTGACACCCCTGACAATCAGATAAGTGAGACAGAATCTGATATTTCTCCTGTTGCTGTTCCCTCTACCTCTAATGATCAGTCAGATCAACCTGAATGTCGTTATTCCCTACGTACACGACAAGTGTTAAGAAATCCTCAAGTATCGTTTGTAGATACCAGTGTAGATCCTCCTCAATTAGAAGTTGAGTTACCTATTGTAACAGAGTTTGATCCACCCAGAGATGATAATTATACAGCCTATATCAATCTCACCCTAGCAGAGTTGGGGTTAAATGTAAATAACCTGTATAGATAAATATGTAGTAAGCGTTTAACTGTGTGTTATAATATCTACTTAGTATTACTCAAATTTTTTTTTTGTGTTCACGTTCTCTCCGAGTTCTGAGAATTAACAGTATAGATTTGAGTGCACCAGATCTACCTTGTCTGTTAATCACTATCTTCTTGTAATTATATTTCCTCAGAATTCGTAGATCACATGAAGACAGTTCGATCGAACAAATTATTTTTTTTATCTCTTTTATCATGATTTTTCTAGAATGAGCTCATTTAGATAATTCCTATGTATCATGATGCATCATATAGTAATGTAGATTGTTCTATCAAGATAACATCCATGTGAAGTATAATGTTAACTGTTGTGTACTTTGACATTGTATAGAATCAGCTGGGAGTTGTTGCCTGTTGTCCTTAGTTTGTATAGTTGTATGTCGAGACGCCATACGTAGCATGCCCGAGCTGTACGGTTCGTATTTCTAACATCTGCGCCATAGCTGTTCACGTGATTACCATGTGACTTGTGTTAGCCAATAATAGGCTGCCTTTTGAATGCCTCAGCGCAGGGCGGCCTAGTAGTCAGTATCATCCGAGTAGGCCTAGCAGGCGGACACAGGCATTGGCTCTCAGCTCCCATATATCCAACGCCTCATTAAACGCTACCAAAACCCAAGCTCATCGTCTGTTAATATTACCAAATCTATGAAAAGAACCCCACAACACAAATACACAATGAAGCCACTGTGTGGCGAAACGTTTCCTCAATAAAGATACCCAAGTGTTGCATATGTGTCTAATTTATAACTTGTCTGTTCTCTGAACCATTCATCTACATCCTGTCTGACACAGCAACAGCTTGGGATCTTGATACAAACGAATTCTTCTACACTTGTCCAACCTTTGGACGAAGACCTACTTAGAATAGTGGATGATACTACTATGACGTTAGTTGCAATTGTGTCCTTTTACTTAACAAATGTTAGTTAAGGGTTCACAGAGTTCCATTTTGCATTCTTTAAGAACCCTTGAAAAAGCTCATCAGGACCTGGCGATTTATTTTGCTTCAAACGGTCTATCTGTTTGATAACCATTTCGCTAGTGACTGTGATACTACATAATTTATCTTCTTCAGACCCACTAAAATACCTAATTTTTCGGATATTATTAGTGTCTTCCTGAGTGAAAACCGAGAGAAAATAATTATTAAAAATAGAGCACATATCATTCTCCTTGTCAGTAAGATGCCCAGAGTTATTTTTAAGGGGACCTATCTTATCCCTAACTTTTGTTCTATAAACCTGGAAAAAACTTTTTGGGTTAGTTTTTGAATCCCTAGCAACTTTAATTTCATAGTCCCGTTTAGCTTTTCTTATCCCCTTTTTAACGTCCCTCTTAATGTCAGTATACTGATTTATAAGATGAACCTCACCTCTTTTAATGCGCCTATAAATTCCTTTCTTCTGCCCTAAAAGATATTTGAGCCTTTTATTCATCCATTTTGGGTCATTTCTACTTGATCTAATTTCTTTATATGGGATAAATGTTCTTTGGGCAGCCTGTATAGTGTTAAGAAAACTGTCATATTGATACCTCTCTTTGTCACCCCTGTCCACAGTTGATAAGTGTTCTCTAAGTCCATTATAATCTGCTAAGCGAAAATCTGGGACCGTTACTGAATTATCCCTACTATCATACATCCATTCAATGCTAAAGGTAATTGACTTGTGGTCGCTTGAAAAGAGTTCCTCTGTAATTTCTAAATTATTAACAAGGGTTTCCTTGCTTGCCAGAACCAAGTCAAGAAGGTTATTTCCCCTTGTAGGTTCTTTCACAAATTGCTTCAAAAAGCAATCCTGAACTACTTCTAAAAAGTCGTTAGATTCTAAATTCCCTGTCAAGAAATTCCAATTAATCTGACTAAAGTTAAAGTCCCCTAGAATTACTACATTATCGTTCCTTGTGGTTTTAACAATTTCCTCCCAAAGTAGTCTCCCTTGTTCCCTATCTAAGTTTGGAGGACGGTAAATCACGCCTAAAATCAATTTTTCACACCCCTCTGAAAATTCTATCCAGACAGACTCTGTATGTGTTATTCCAGATTTTATACCCGTTTTTATGCAACAATTTAAATGATCACGGACATAGAGTGCCACCCCACCCCCCTTCCCCATACTTCTGATTACTTGGAACAATTTAAAACCCTGAATGTGACATTCGGCAGGCATGTCCCGATTTTTCATATTAAACCATGTCTCAGTTATTGCAAAAACATCAATATTACCCGTACTTGCAACTAATCTCAACTCGTCCATCTTATTCCTAGCACTACGACTATTGGTGTAATATACATTTAAAGACCCTCCTTTCTCTTTACCCTTCCTGCTCATTTCTGTTTTTCCACTATACATATTACTGTCCTTGTCACCTAGTGCCACTGGGTTTCCAATACCCCCCTAGTTCTGCCTATTACTAGTTCCCCTAGAATTTATAACATTACTACACTGGGACTTCACTGGTTTCCCCCCATAACCCATACCACTAACTTTTTCTAGTTTAAAGATCTAACAGCTCCCTCCATTGCAGTTGCCAGTGCCCCCACCCCAGACCTAGATAAGTGAACCCCATCCCTGGCATACATGTCATTTCAGCCATAGAAGAGGTCCCAGTTGTCAATGAATGTTACTGCATTTTCCTTACAGTATTTGTCCAGCCAGCAATTGACACCAATTGCCCTGGACAACCCACTTTAGTTCTACCCTAACAAAAGCTCTGATAAATCCACTAACTCATGTACAAGTCCGACTCAAATCCATCCTTTCTCACTCATGTATTTATCAAACCTCTGTTTGAAACTAATGAGGGGAGACATGATCGAGGTATACAAGTGGGAAAATGGGTATTAAGAAAGGGTCTTAAATATGGTCTTGAGGATATCTTCCAAGAGACAACCCGCAATAATGGATTCAAAATAGATAAGGATAGATTTAGAAAGGATATATTAAAGAATTGGTTTAAAAATAGGGTAGTTGATGAGTGGAATAGTCTGCCTAGTAGGGGTATTGAAGCTAGGACCATGAGTAGTTTCAAATTCGGGTTAGATAAATACAAGATGAAGGGTTGGATCTGAGTGGGACTTGCACATAAGTTATAAAGTTTATTTCTAGGGCAGCACTGAAAATTGGGTTGAGCAAATATTCTGTTTGTGGGATGGATTGTGAAGGACCTCCTAGTTTGGGCCAACAGGTCAGTGCCTCCTTTCTTATGATCTTATGTAAGAAGAACATAAGAACAGAAGGTACACTGCAGAACCTACTGCATAAAGGCAGGTCCTTATCAAACCACTACTACTAAGAATATTTCCGTATGAACCAATCAACCCAGCCCTCCACTCATAGGGGCTGGGTTTGATTGGTGTCGTGATAGAAAAATTTTAGGTAGTGGTGGTTTTGATAAGGACCTGCCTTGTATGGGCCATAGGCCTTCTGAGTGTTCCACCATTCTTATGTTCTTCTTACATAAGATCATAAGAAAGGAGGAACACTCATGATCAAGGAGTTCCAATCAATCAGAAAAGTTAAAGTTCCCTAAAATATTATGTTATCGTGCCTTGTGGCCTTAAAGTTTACTCAAAAGTAGTCTCCCTTGATCCATATATAAGTTTGGGGACTGTATATAATGATTTAAATAAATTTTTCATGACCCGCTGAAAATTCTATACAGATTGAAGACTGAGACATGCAATATATGGAATCTTTATTAAGGAAACGTTTCGCCACACAGTGGCTTCATCAGTAACCAATTTAAACTGAGGATATCGAACCAATTACTGAGGTTAATCAACCAAGTTACTAGTGATATCTATACCAAGTTACTAAGATATCAACCAAGTACTGAGGAATCAGAACAAGTTACTAAAGGATATGAACCAATTTACTGCAGATATCGAACCAAGTAAGACCACTAAATAACGGATTAATTTATTGGACCTAAATTTGATTTACCAAGGCATAAGTCAAGTACTTGCCTTTCCATATCAAGTTTAGTGCGGGAACAATCTTCCATACTGTTAAACTAAACTTCTATGGTGCTTTGAAAATTCTACAGAATTGAAGACTGGGGACATGCAATATTGGGAATGTTTTATTAAGGACGTTTAGGCCAGTGGCTTCATCAGTCCAATTCTTATGTTTAGTGTAAGAACATAAGAAAGGAGGAACACTGCAATAGGCCCATACTAGGCAGGTCCTTCACAAATCCAACCCACTACCAGAAGAGACGTTACCCAAGCTTTGATAATTCTATTTACTCATGCATAAGTTCCACTCAAATCCAACCCCTCTCACTCATAAGAACATAAGAAAGGAGGAACACTGCAGCAGGCCTGTTGGCCCATACTAAGCAGGTCCTTCACAATTCATCCCACTAACAGGATATTTGGCCAACCCTATTTACAATGCTACCCAAGCAATAAGCTCTGAAAATCCAATTTACCCTTGTGCAAGACCCACTCAAATCCAACCTCTCACTCATGAATTTATTCAACCTAAATTTGAAACTACCCAAGGGCATAACTTCAATAACCCTACTAGGCAGACTGTTCCACTCATCAACTACCTTATTTCCAAACCAATACTTTCCTATATCCTTTCTAAATCTAAACTTATCTATCTTGGAGAGATATCGTCAAGACCTTATTTATATCCCCTTTGTTAATACCCATCTTTTATCCAAAACTATGCAAGAATTGGGAGAAATTCAGTAGCCATTCAAACTATTCCCTCTCATTCACTGCCTAAATTATTTATTTCACATACATGTAATTAGTATGGTATCAATAACATCGTCCAGAATGGATGAAAAATTCGTTAGAATTTAGAAAAGAATGACAAATTTATCCGTCTCTTGGAAGACGACCATAACATAAGTACACATTTTGGCAGGTCCTTCACAAATTCAACCCCCTAAAAATATTTGCAAAACCCATTTTTAGCAACAGCTTGGGATCTTGATACAAACGAATTCTTCTACACTTGTCCAACCTTTGGACGAAGACCTACTTAGAATAGTGGATGGTACTACTATGACCCCGCCTCCTCCTACTTCACCTCACCTGATTACAGCATATAAGCCACCTCTACGGCCTTGTGCTACACTTCTAACAAGATTGATGGACTGAACACATCGACTCCAGGCCGAGGGACTGATAACCTCAAACTCCTCCTCTCCTTACACCTTTGTACTTTGTATTGGACTGATGATGTACAGTTCGTATTTCTAACGGCTGCGCCATAGCTGTTCACGTGATTACCATGTGACTTGTGTTTGCCAATGATAGGCCTGCCTTTTGAATGCCTCAGCGCAGGGCGGCCTAGTAGTCAGTATCATCCGAGTAGGCCTAGCAGGCGGACACAGGCATAGGCTCTCAGCTCCCATATATCCAACGCCTCATTAAACGCTACCAAAACCCAAGCTCATCGTCTGTTAATATTACCAAATCTATGAAAAGAACCCCACAACACAAATGGTGGCAGCTTGTGGGCCTAGATTTTGTGTAATCTGAGCAGATTTAACAAGAAGAGGAAGAGCATATGTGTCTAATTTATAACTTGTCGGTTCTCTGAACCATTCATCTACATATCTCCCCTCATTCTACGTCTCTCCAGAGAGTGTAGATTCAATGCTCTAAGTCTATCTTCATACGGGAGATTTCTTATACTGTAAATCATTTTAGTCATTCTTCTCTGTATGTTCTCCAACGAACCTATATCCATTTTGTAGTGGGGAGACCAAAACTGAGCTGTAAAATAAATTGGTTTAAAAAAAGGGTAGCTGATGAGTGGAATAGTCTGCCTAGTAGGACCATGCGTAGTTTCAAATTCGGGTTAAATAAATACACGAGTGAAAGTGGTTGGATCGGAGTGGGACTTGCACATAAGTTATCAAAGCTTATTTCTAGAGTAGCATTGAAAATTGGGTTGAGCAAATATTCTGTTAGTGGGACAGATTGTGAATGACCTGCCTAGTATAGGCCAACAAGCCTGCTGCAGTGTTCCTCCTTTCTTATGTTCTCCTTTTGTTCTTATGACATAGAGTGCCACCCCACCCCCCTTCCCGATACTTCTGTCTACTTGGAACAATGTAAAACCCTGAATGTAACATTCAGCAGGAATGTCCTGATTTTTCGAATTAAACCACGTCTCAGTAATGCTCCTTTCTGTTTTATCCTCTATACCTATTACTGTTCGTGTCATCTAGTGCCACTGGTTTTCCAGTATCCACTTTATTCTGCCTAATACTAGTTACCCTAGAACTCATCATATTACTACCCTAAGATTTCATCGTTTTTCCCCAAAAATCCATACCACTAACTTTTACTAGTTTAAAGCTATAACAGCACCCTCCACTGCAGTTGCCAGTTGCCAATAACAAGTCATGCAGGTTATTTCCTATTGTAGGTTATGTAAAAATCTGCTTCAAAAAGTCTTTAATTTCCTCTAAGAAATCGTTAGGTTCTAAATTCAGAAAAGTTGCAGATGTAGATAAATGCAAGGTTCTGAAGCTCAGGAGTGTTCATAACCCAAGCACTTAAAAGGTAAATAACGTAGAACGTAGCCATACAAATTGCAAAAAGGACTTGGGGTTATGGTAAGCAGCAACCTTAAACCAAGACAGCAATGCCTAAGCATTCGTAATAAGGCAAACAGATTACTGGGATTTATATAAAGAAGAGAAAGCAACATAAGTCCAGCGGTTATATTACAGCTTTATCCATCATTAGTAAGGCCTCACCTAGATTACGAAGCTCAGTTCTGGTCTATGGTCATTCAGTGTAGAATGACTAAATTAATACATAGCATTAGAAATCTTCCGTATGAAGAAAGATTGAAGACCCTTAAATTACATTCACTTGTAGGACAAGAATGAGGGGGGACATAATCGAGGTATACAAGTGGGAAAATGGGTATTAAGAAAGGGGATATAAATAAGGTCTTGAGGATATCTCTCCAAGAGACAACCCGCAATAATGGATTCAAATTAGATAAGGTTAGATTTAGAAAAGATATATAAGAACATAAGAATGGAGGAACACTGCAGAAGGCCTACTGGCCCATACAAGCCAGGTCCTTATCAAAACCACCACTACCTAAGAATTTACTCCCGTACTCATGACACTAATCAAACCCAGCCCCTCCCACTCATATATTTGTCCAATCTCTTTTTAAAGCTACTCAAGGTAATAGCCTCTATCACCCTACTCGGAAGATTGTTCCACGCATCTACAACTCTGTTCGAAAACCAGTACTTGCCTATGTCCTTTCTAAATCTAAATTTATCCAATTTAAATCCGTTATTTCTGGTTCTTACTTGGTTCGATATCCTCAGTATTTTATTAATATGTCCTTTGTTTATGCCTATCATCCACTTGTACAACTCGATGATATCTCCCCTCATTCTACGTCTCTCCAGAGAGTGGAGATTCAAAGCTCTAAGTCTATCTTCATACGGGAGATTTCTTATACTGTAAATCATTTTAGTCATTCTTCTCTGTATGTTTTCCAACGAACCTATATCCATTCTGTAGTGGGGAGACCAAAACTGAGCTGCATAATCCAAATGAGGTCTCACTAGTGATGTATAGAGCTGTAAAATAAATTGGTTTAAAAAAAGGGTAGTTGATGAGTGGAATAGTCTGCCTAGTAGGGGTATTGAAGCTAGGACCATGTGTAGTTTCAAATTCGGGTTAGATAAATACATGAGTGAAAGGGGTTGGATCGGAGTGAGACTTGCACATAAGTTATCAAAGCTTATTTCTAGAGTAGCATTGAAAATTGGGTTGAGCAAATATTCTGTTAGTGGGACGGATTGTGAAGGACCTGCCTAGTATAGGCCAACAGGTCTGCTGCAGTGTTCCTCCTTTCTTATGTTCTTCTTTTGTTCTTATGACATAGAGTGCCACCCCAACCCCCTTCCCGATACTTCTGTCTACTTGGAACAATTTAAAACCCTGAATGTAACATTCAGCAGGAATGTCCTGATTTTTCGAATTAAACCACGTCTCAGTAATGCTCATTTCTGTTTTATCCTCTATACCTATTACTGTTCTTGTCATCTAGTGCCACTGGTTTTCCAGTATCCACTTTATTCTGCCTAATACTAGTTACCCTAGAACTCATCATATTACTACCCTGGGACTTCATCGTTTTTCCCCAAAAATCCATACCACTAACTTTTACTAGTTTAAAGCCCTAACAGCACCCTCCACTGCAGTTGCCAGTGCCCCCACCCCAGATATACATAAGTGAACCCCATCCATCATGTTTCTGTTAGCATCACTTTCTTTATCTAGTGAGCTTTGGTGTTATTATACCATGGGCTTTCTCAAGATGGTCCAAGACTTTATTCTTTCGGGTGAAGCTACAGTCACATATGTAACATTTGAAGGAATTATTTGCTCCATGGGAGCGTTGGTGTCTCTCAAGGTGACCTCGAGAGGCAACTATGAGTCCACAGGCAGGGCAGGTGACTCGTGTCTCTGGGTTGAAGACTTGGTAAGGTGTGCCACGAGGCACTCTTTTCTCTTTCTTAACCTTGCCCACATTACTTAACATGCCTTGGCGAAACAGGAGAACTTGTTCTCCAGTTCCAGAGGGAAATGTGACTGTGATTGTGTATATTTTAATTGATAGATTTATACACCTAGGAACACCTAGGCAAGTTTGTACAGATAGAAACTAAGAGTAGGATATTAAGGCAACGTTAGGTATTAATACTGTAGCTCTAGCACCCTAATATAGGTAGTTATAGGCCTGAATAGGCAAGCATTAGGTTATGTTAGCTAGAGACAACTGGCAGCCCACAAGAATCTAGGCAGTGTGGTGGTCAGAAATTGTGACCTACGTTCTTACCAGACCAGACTTCGACAGAACAAGACGTGCTGAGATTAAGCAGCACCCCCTATGTGACCCAACATCTGTCCTGGGGCCCTGGAGGAGATCCCGAAGTACCGTGGAAATCTGCCTCCATCCAGACCCATTACAGTAAGACTAGGCTATCTTTCTCTCAGTATCTGGCCAGTTTTCTGGGGGAAACGTTAGTGAAGTTATCTGTGGGTCTTAAGCAGACGGACGCCTTTGTGTTGACAAAGTTTCTCCACTGCACATGGTGTTAGGAGGGGTTATATATAAGGAAGACCAGGACACATACCCACCCTTTTCTTTCAAGTAAGTAATCCCCTTCCAGTATTGTGTAGGCAGTGTGGATTCCCTTACTGCAATTAGCTAGAAATTTGTACCATAGCCACTTGTAAGTCTGAGAGAAGTGTCTCAGAGTGTCGGTGTCAACAGTGCTTGCCCAGAGTGCAACTTACAAGGGGCCAGTCCAAACAAGTTTCTACAGTGGTCCTTCGTAACCGAGATGTGGAATAGCTAGTTTAGCAGACACACTAGTCTTAATTTGCTAGGCCACAGTTAATGTACCAGTCATTTTCGAAGCTAGATTAGTTTTCACACCTAGGCCCAAAAACTTACATAAGAACATAAGAACATAAGAAAGGAGAAACACTGCAGCAGGCCTGTTGGCCCATACTAGGCAGGTCCTTCACATTCCATCCCACTAACAGAACATTTGTTCAACCTAATTTTCAATGCTACCCAAGAAATAAGCTTTGATCATCTTATCCACTCATGTGCAACTCCCACTCAAATCCAACCACCAATAGTCGTAGTGTTAGGAATAAGATGGACGAGTTGAGAGTAGTTGCAAGTACTGGTAATATTGATGTTTTTGCAATAACTGAAACATGGTTTAATATGAAAAATCGGGACTTGCCTGCCGAATGTCACATTCAGGGTTTTAAATTGTTCCAAGTAGACAGAAGTATCGGGAAGGGGGGTGGGGTGGCACTCTATGTCCGTGATCATTTAAATTGTTGCATAAAAATGGGTATAAAGTCTGAATTAACACATACAGAGTCTGTCTGGATAGAATTTTCAGAGGGGCATGAAAAATTGATTTTAGGTGTGATATACCGTCCCCCAAACTTAGATAGGGACCAAGGGAGACTACTATGGGAGGAAATTGTGAAGGCCACAATGCACGATAACGTAGTTATTCTGGGTGACTTCAACTTTAGTCAAATTGATTGGAATTTTTTGACTGGGAATTTAGAATCTAACGATTTCTTAGAAGTAGTTCAAGATTGTTTTTTGAAGCAGTTTGTGACAGAACCTACAAGGGGAAATAATCTGCTTGACTTAGTTCTGGCAAACAAGGAAACCCTTGTTAATAATTTAGAAATTACAGAGGAACTCGGCGCAAGCGACCACAAATAAATTACCTTTGGCATTGAATGGAAGTTTCATAGTAGGAATAACTCAGTAACGGTCCCAGATTTTCGCTTAGCAGATTACAATGGACTTAACCACTTTTGCTCTGTGAAGTGAACCAAGATGCCGTCAATTGAGCAACTTTACCAGCAGCTTAAGGAGGAATTGAGGGTAGCGAAGCTTGAGATTCGGCGATTGACGGAGGAAAACAAGAGGATTCGTAGTAGTCCTCCTGTTGTGAGTCATCAGGTCAAGAAGGGAACCTGGGCAGTGGCCCATGCTAGGTTAAGCTAACTAATCAGAAGTTATTATTTACAGTAATCTACAGGCAGGCCAAGTAGGCTAGTCAAGCTGTGAGTTTAGTTATTTACAGTGATTACAAGTAAGCCAGGTTAGGAAACTTTCATATTTAATTACTTACAGTGAATTGCAGGCAGCCACAGTTAGGGTAGGCCTCTGCAATAATTATAACAGTTATAACAGCTAGGTCAGATTTAACCTAGCTATTATTTACCTTGCAAGCTAGATTCAGGCTAGTTGCACACTAATTTCAACAGTGATAAAGTTAGGCTAGGTGTTACCTTCACCAGCTAACTACAATAATTGTCTAGGCTTTGTTAAGCCAACGCTAATTACACAACATTATTCATATACTGTTTATAAGTGAATTACTGAATTTATTTTGTGCTGACCAATTGAATTGAATTTACAAAGACTACATATTTTACTGTGTGAATTTTATTGTATTTGACTCATTTAATTTGTGATTGCTAGCTCAGTCCTGTAACTATTTACTATTGGGTACAGGGAGTTGCTAGGTTAAGCTTTCATAACAACAATATACATTTTAGTTGGGTTTGAGGACTAGCAGTGCATATTTAATAGAGTCAAGTCAACAGTTGTAAAGTAAAGCCGTCAAGCTTGTTGAGGGGCTTTGGGAATCACTTATTCTCACCTAATACCGTGTTGTACTGTGGGGTGGGCTAATTGATGTATAAATTAGTGACAAACCCTTAACTAAACCACACCAATGACGGGGGAGAATCAGAGAGCACCTACCCCATCTCTAAGCCAGCTAAAGCGGTCTATGAGCGCCCACAAGGGTCGACTAACCAAGGCATGTAGGGAGTGCCGTGCTGTCAGAGAAAACCCAGATGCAGATTGCGAGGATCTAGAAAGGTGTTTAGAGCTTTTAGAGGGAAGGCTAAAGGCATTGGAGACAGCCTATCTTCGTTACGAGACAGAAGCCTATGAGACAGAGGAACCTGAAGATGTTGTCGAGACAGCTCGGGAGGATTGCGATGATCAGAGGGCCGAATGTCTAACAGAGTGGGGACTCTGCAAAAAGTTAAAGAAAATATTGAAGGCTAATACAGCAAGGTCAACAAATAATAGTACAGGGCACACACGTCAGCACAGTCCCCTTAGAGTGTTACCTAGATTACCTACATTAAATTTACCAACATTTGATGGAACCTTGACAGAGTACATTGCTTTCTGGGATCAGTTTAAATCACAGATAGATGACAGGGATGATTTGTCAGATCCCACCAAACTACAGTACTTACGTTCACAGCTCATGGGTAAAGCCCTGGACTTGGTCCGGCATTACCAAACCACTGACATTAATTATCAACATGCCAAGGATCAACTAAAGAATACGTATGGCAACACAGAGGAGATAAGGATAGCTATATTTTATCGATTGTCTGATCTTGAGGCTTGCCGTCATGACCGTCAGAGCTTAGAAAAGTTCAAAATCGAAGTCACGAGTCTGACAAACAGTCTCAGAGATTTACACTATTGGGGCGGATCGGAATGGATGGTCAGTCAGACGATTCAGAGGAAACTAGCTAGCACTACAGTACATGAGTTACACTTGAAGTATGGGACTAACCGGTTCACAATACAACAGATTGTTGAGGGGTTGAGCGATATCGTGATTCACCTGAGTATAGGTGAGAGAGAAAGGTCACCACCATCATCACATAAACAAACAGTTAGTTACTCAGAAAACTCGACAGATAGAACTAAAGCACCCCCCGCTAGGATCGGCACCTATTATGCCCAAGACAGATCCTCAACCAAGGGGGAAACCACTAAGACATGTGTGTTCTGCGAAGGTGAACACACTAGCACGAGTTGCTCTCGGTATGCAACACTGAGCAGTAGGCGGCAGAGACTAAAGGAGTTGCAGCTATGCTTAAGGTGTTGTGGAAGACATGAGGCAGAAGATTGCCAGTCACATCTTTCAGAGTGCTATAATTGCCGGAAAGGTAAGCACCATACTGCACTATGTCACAACAATTTAAGGGAACCCCAGGCTAGTAGGGATGTTTCTCCAGTAGAGATAGAAGGCGAGCCCGAGCCTGAAGTGGTAGCCATCGTGATTAGTATGGGCAAAGTCTCTAATCTGAGTGAGAAGCACAGAGCTGCTGCCCTACCTACAGTCATGGCAGGGGCTGTGAACGGGAACAGAACCGAAACAACCCGATTATTCTTCGACTCAGGGGCACAAGTGTCCATGATAACAGAGAAGTTGGTGGCTAGGTTAAAGTTGAAGGCCACCGACAAATTTAATGCGACATTGGGAGGTGCTATAAGTCAGGGCCCACCCAAGTCTTATGATGTTGTGGATGTCACTGTTAAACTGGGTGGACATCGCAGAAATATTACAGCTTTGGTAGTAAATACGTTACCTGCGGCTATTACGACCAGAGGTCTTGCAGCAGCAACCAAGCGATTGAAAGACCTTGGTGTGAAGCTGGCAGACCAGGACATTACCACTGACACAGTCAGAAATGTAGGTATCCTGGTGGGAGCCAACTATCTTGATGACTTCCTGTCCACACGACGGACTGTTAAGGAAGGAATTGGTTTATACAGATCCCCAGTAGGATATATCATCGGTGGCAGAATTCCTCATGAGTTCCCTGCAACGCCAGAGAGGGGGAAAGTTCACACCATGATAGCTGGGGGAGTAGTGATAATGAATGTTAGTGTACACGACGAACCGCGGGTAAGCCAAACCAAGTAGGAAGTGACGAACACTTAGCCACCTTGGGGAGACGCTTTTATGGGGTACCTAAAGAGGGAGATAGATTGTCATTAAACCCAGGGAACCTCGTATCAGTGGGAAGAAGGGCTACCGGGGATATAGGCCACTGGGTGGGAAAGTACGAAGCTGCTCAGACAAGGCTAGACGTGTGAAAGAACTTAAAGTTAAAGGGAAGGGTGTTAAGATCACCGGAACCCATAAGTTTACACCCCCAGCAATCCACACAGCGGAAACTGGACAGTCGGAGTTAAACCAGAGTCTGCTCGACGAGAGTGGCCGGACAGCACTCGTGTCCAGGGCCCGCCGTAAGGGCTTGCGGAAGGTGAACTTGACATAGACTCACCTTTACCTTCGCTGGCGGGAGGATGTGGAAACTTTTTTAGTCACTAAAAGTTCCACAGGGTTAGTGAGCCGTTAGGAGCCTTAAACATACCGTGGATCGGCCCTCGGAGTTTATAAACCCACACTCCCAACCAAAACAACTACACACTCCAGCTTTTGAAGGTGACTATTGTGTATATTTTAATCGATAGATTTATACACCTAGGAACACCTAGGCAAGTTTGTACAGATAGAAACTAATAGTAGGATTATCAAGGCAACGTTAGGTATTAATACTGTAGTTCTAGCACCCTAATATAGGTAGTTATAGGCCTGAATAGGCAAGCATTAGGTTATGTTAGCTAGAGACAACTGGCAGCCCACACGAATCTAGGCAGTGTGGTGGTCAGAAATTGTGACCTACGTTCTTACCAGACCAGACTTCGACAGAACAAGACGTGCTGAGATTAAGCAGCAACCCCACGTGACCCAACATCTGTCCTGGGGCCTTGGAGGAGATCCCGAAGTACCGTGAAATCTGCCTCCATCCAGACCCATTACAGTAAGACTAGGCTTTCTTTCTCAGTATCTGGCCAGTTTTCTGGAGGAAACGTTAGTGAAGTTATCTGTGGGTCTTAAGCAGACGGACGCCTTTGTGTTGACAAAGTTTCTCCACTGCACATGGTGTTAGAGGGTTTATATATAAGGAAGACCAGGACACATACCCACCCTTTTCTTTCAAGTAAGTAATCCCCTTCCAGTATTGTGTAGGCAGTGTGGGATTCCCTTACTGCAATTAGCTAGAAATTTGTACCATAGCCACTTGTAAGTCTGAGATAAGTGTCTCAGAGTGTCGGTGTCAACAGTGCTTGCCCAGAGTGCAACTTACAAGGGGCCAGTCCAAACAAGTTTCTACAGTGATTGAATCCGTATTGTCAATTTGTTTATGGCAAGTCTCGTTTTCCAATCGGCCCCTGACAACCAATTTCTTGAAATACTGAATGCTATTGAGAAAAGTTCATAATACTAACCAACAGTCATTGTCATTTGACGCTGCATATTTTATCAAGTAAATTGTCGTTATTGTTATATTAATAAAAATATTAATTACATAAATGAAGCTTCAAAAAATATATGATAAAAACAAACAAGTTTGAAATGTAAAATCATGTATTGATGAAGCATGTAGCTAAATGGGAAGTAATGATAACCATTACTGTTATAAACCATTTCTCATTATAAAATTAGCAGCATTTTTATTAATGTTAACATTCAATGCATTCCTATACTGAATGTACTGTACTTACCTTTCATAGGAGTTGCAGGCCGATGTAATAATTGAGACATATCAAACAGGCTGTGATCCTGATCGTTCACTGAGTTTTGTAAATTAGGATCGAACTTCTCCATCTCGTCTCTAACAATTATTGAAGTAGTTTTCAAAAGTTGAACTGCTTAGATGATTATTCACTAGCCTTATGGAAGACCCTTCAGCAAAGATCCTGATATAGGCAGTTAGTGGATAGCACCTGACCGTATTTGTCACCTCAAGCCGATCTCTCAGGTCACAGACAGGTCCTTGTTAAAATCATCTATTCCCACCCATTCTCTTAAGAACATAAGAAAGGAGGAACACTGCAGCAGGCCTGTTGGCCCATACTAGGCAGGTCCTTCA
Source organism: Cherax destructor (assembly GCA_009830355.1). Taxonomy (NCBI): domain Eukaryota; kingdom Metazoa; phylum Arthropoda; class Malacostraca; order Decapoda; family Parastacidae; genus Cherax; species Cherax destructor. The sequence goes on along the minus strand of WNWK01014143.1, from coordinate 20,842 downwards.
CAATCCGTCCAACTAACATAATATTTGCTCAACCCAATTTTCAATGCTACCCAAGAAATAAGCTTTGATAATTCTATTTACTCATATGGGAGTCCCACTCAAATCCAACCCCTCTCACTCATGAATTTATCCAACCTAAATTTGAAACTACCCAAGGTCCTAACTTCAATAACCCTACTAGGCAGACTGTTCCACTCATCAACTACCCTATTTCCAAACCAATACTTTCCTATATCCTTTCTAAATCTAAACTTACCTATCTTGGAGAGATATCCTCAAGACCTTATTTATATCCCCTTTGTTAATACCCATCTTTTATCCAAAACTACGCAAGAATTGGGGTAAATACACCAGGAGCCATTCAAACTATTCCCTCTCATTCACTGCCTAAATTATTTACTTCACATACATGTAATTAGTTTGGTATCAGTAACATCGTTCTGAATGGGTGAAAAAATTGTTAGAATTTAGAGAATGACAAATTTCTCCGTCTCTTGGAAAATGACCATAACATAACTACACATGTTTGGCAGGTCCTTCACAAATTCAACCCCCTAAAAATATTAGCAAAACCCATTTTTAGCACTACCCAAGCAATAAGTTTTGATAAATAGGAAGACTGTTCCACTCAGCAACTACCCTATTTCATAATAACATAAGAAAGGAAGAACACTGCAGTAACCTTTGGCCCATACTGGTCATGTCCATCACAAATCCATCCCACTGACAGAAACATTCGTCCAACCCACTTTAGTTCTACCCTAACAATAAGCTCTGATAAATCCACTAACTCATGTGCAAGTCCCACTCAAATCCATCCTTTCTCACTCATGTATTTATCAAACCTCTGATTGAAACTACCAACATTTAAGCTTCAATAACTAGCAGGAAAACTGCTCCACTCATCAGCTACCCTATTTCCCACTGTAATTTGCTAAGCGAAAATTTTGGACTATTACCGAGTTACCGCTAATATCATACTTCCATTCAATATTAAAGGTTGCTTACGCCAAGTTCCTATGTAATTTCTCAATTATTACCAAGGGTTTCTTTGTTTGCCAATAACAAGTCATGCAGGTTATTTCCTATTGTTAAGTAAAAGGACACAAATGCAACTAATGTGACATTTTATTGTGGCAACGTTTCGCTCTCCAGGAGCTTCTCAAGCCTATTGTTAAGTAAAGGACACAATGCAACTAATGGACATTTATTGGGCAACGTTTCGCTCTCCAGGAGTTTCTCAAGCTTTCAACGGCTTGAGAAAGCTCCTGGAGAGCGAAAGTTGCCACAATAAATGTCACATTAGTTGCATTTGTGTCCTTTACTTAACATATTGTCGGTAATTCTACCAATATTATTACATTATTTCCTATTGTAGGTTATGTAAAAATCTGCTTCAAAAAGTCTTTAATTTCCTATAAGAAATCGTTAGGTTCTAAATTCAGAAAAGTTGCAGATGTAGATAAATGCAAGGTTCTGAAGCTCGGGAGTGTTCATAACCCAAGCATTTAAAAGGTAAATAACGTAGAACTTAGCCATACAAATTGCAAAAAGGACTTGGGGTTATGGTAAGCAGCAACCTTAAACCAAGACAGCAATGCCTAAGCATTCGTAATAAGACAAACAGATTACTGGGATTTAAAACTTAATTTCAGTAGTTCAAAACCTTCACAGGTATTTATATTTTAATTTCTTGAAATACTGAATGCTATTGAGAAAAGTTCATAATGTATTTATCAAACCTCTGATTGAAACTACCAACATTTAAGCTTCAATAACTAGCAGGAAGACTGCTCCACTCATCAGCTACCCTATTTCCCACTGTAATTTGCTAAGCGAAAATTTTGGACCATTACCGCTAATATCATACTTACATTCAATGTTAAAGGTTGCTTACGCCAAGTTCCTATGTAATTTCTCAATTATTACCAAGGGTTTCTTTGTTTGCCAATAACAAGTCATGCAGGTTATTTCCTATTGTAGGTTATATAAAAATCTGCTTCAAAAAGTCTTTAATTTCCTCTAAGAAATCGTTAGGTTCTAAATTCAGAAAAGTTGCAGATGTAGATAAATGCAAGGTTCTGAAGCTCGGGAGTGTTCATAACCCAAGCACTTAAAAGGTAAATAACGTAGAACTTAGACATACAAATTGCAAAAAGGACTTGGGGTTATGGTAAGCAGCAACCTTAAACCAAGACAGCAATGCCTAAGCATTCGTAATAAGGCAAACAGATTACTGGGATTTATATAAAGAAGAGAAAGAAACATAAGTCCAGCGGTTATATTACAGCTTTATCCATCATTAGTAAGGCCTCACGTAGATTACGAAGCTCAGTTCTGGTCTATGGTCATTCAGCGTAGAATGACTAAATTAATACATAGCATTAGAAATCTTCCGTATGAAGAAAGATTGAAGACCCTTAACTTACATTCACTTGTAGGACAAGAATGAGGGGGGACATAATCGAGGTATACAAGTGGGAAAATGGGTATGAAGAAAGGGGATATAAATAAGGTCTTGAGGATATCTCTCCAAGAGACAACCCGCAATAATGGATTCAAATTAGATAAGGTTAGATTTAGAAAGGATATATAAGAACATAAGAATGGAGGAACACTGCAGAAGGCCTACTGGCCCATACAAGCAGCAGGTCCTTATCAAAACCACCACTACCTAAGAATTTACTCCCGTACTCACGACACTAATCAAACCCAGCCCCTCCCATTCATCTATTTGTCCAATCTCTTTTTAAAGCTACTCAAGGTAATAGCCTCTATCACCCTACTCGGAAGATTGTTCCACGCATCTACAACTCTGTTCGAAAACCAGTACTTGCCTATGTCCTTTCTAAATCTAAATTTATCCAATTTAAATCCGTTATTTCTGGTTCTTACTTGGTTCGATATCCTCAGTATTTTATTAATATGTCCTTTGTTTATGCCTATCATCCACTTGTACACCTCGATGATACATGAGTGAAAGGGGTTGGATCGGAGTGGGACATGCACATAGGTTATCAAAGCTTATTTCTAGAGTAGCATTGAAAACTGGGTTGAGCAAATATTCTGTTAGTGGGACGGATTGTGAAGGACCTGCCTAGTATAGGCCAACAGGCCGGCTGCAGTGTTCCTCCTTTCTTATGTTCTTCTTTTGTTCTTATGACATAGAGTGCCACCCCACCCCCCTTCCCGATACTTCTGTCTACTTGGAACAATTTAAAACCCTGAATGTAACATTCAGCAGGAATGTCCCGATTTTTCGAATTAAACCACGTCTCTAGTAATGCTCCTTTCTGTTTTATCCTCTATACCTATTACTGTTCTTGTCATCTAGTGCCACTGGTTTTCCAGTATCCACTTTATTCTGCCTAATACTAGTTACCCTAGAACTCATCATATTACTACCCTGGGACTTCATCGTTTTTCCCCAAAAATCCATACCACTAACTTTTACTAGTTTAAAGCCCTAACAGCACCCTCCACTGCAGTTGCCAGTGCCCCCACCCCAGATATACATAAGTGAACCCCATCCATCATGTTTCTGTTAGCATCACTTTCTTTATCTAGTGAGCTTTGGTGTTATTATACCATGGGCTTTTCAAGATGGTCCAAGACTTTATTCTTTCGGGTGAAGCTACAGTCACATATGTAACATTTGAAGGAATTATTTGCTCCATGGGAGCGTTGGTGTCTCTCAAGGTGACCTCGAGAGGCAACTATGAGTCCACAGGCAGGCAGGTGACTCGTGTCTCTGGGTTGAAGACTTGGTAAGGTGTGCTACGAGGCACTCTTTTCTCTTTTCTTAACCTTGCCCACATTACTTAACATGCCTTGGCGAAACAGGAGAACTTGTTCCAGAGGGAAATGTGACTGTGATTGAATCCGTATTGTCAATTTGTTTATGGCAAGTCTCGTTTTCCAATCGGCCCCTGACAACCAACTCGTCTGAAAAAAATCAGGAAACATTGGATTGGTACAAAATTCACATGCTGTACTTCAAAACTTCATAATTTATGTTAATTTATTTCGACATATTGAACAGTTCAACATAGTCGGACAAAGGTTAATTCAAAACAGTAACCAATACAAAGGAGTATTTTACATATTTAATCTTATTAGATAAAATGACGTTATTGTTACATTAACAATAATAATAACAAGTGTATCAATGAAGCTATCATGTTTTAAATGTAAAATGTTACTTTCATATATCACATTACTGACAGGCTGATAAGGCGTGGAAAAAATAAATGCTAGTGTAGCTTACCTTCAGAAGGACATACTGGAAAACGTAAACACTGAGACACATCAAACTGGCAAATATTCACCTCGTCAAGCCAGTTTTGCAATCGACCTCCCACTGCCGACTCATCTGAAATAATAAAATGTTTTCAGAGAACCTCTCCGCTAATTGCATGATTAAAAACTTAATTTCAGTAGTTCAAAACCTTCACAGTTATTTATATTTTAATTTCTTGAAATACTGAATGCTATTGAGAAAAGTTCATAATACTAACCAACAGTCATTGTCATTTGACGCTGCATATTTTATCAAGTAAATTGTCATTATTGTTATATTAATAAAAATATTAATTACATAAATGAAGCTTCAAAAAATATATGATAAAAACAAACAAGTTTGAAATGTAAAATCATGTATTGATGAAGCATGTAGCTAAATGGGAAGTAATGATAACCATTACTGTTATAAACCATTTCTCATTATAAAATTAGCAGCATTTTTATTATTGTTAACATTCAATGCATTCCTATACTGACATAAAACATGTACTGTACTTACCTTTCATAGGAGTTGCAGGCCGATGTAATAATTGAGACATATCAAACAGGCTGTGATCCTGCTCGTTCACTGGGTTTTGTAAATTAGGATCGAACTTCTCCATCTCATCTGTAACAATTATTGAAGTAGTTTTCAAAAGTTGAACTGCTTAGATGATTATTCACTAGCCTTATGGAAATTTGCTGATGATACAAAAATAGGCCGTATAATTCATTCTGAGGAGGATAACAGTGAACTCCAGGAGGATTTGGATAAATTAATGTCTTGGTCTGAAAAGTGGCAGATGAAGTTCAATGTGGACAAGTGTAAGGTGCTTGTCGTTGGTAATGAAAATATCCCTCGAATTTATAAACTAGGTGAAGTTGAGCTTGATCATACAGAATGTGAAAAAGACTTGGGAGTCATGGTAAGCAGAAATCTAAAGCCAAGACACAGTGCCTAAGTGTGGCAATAAGGCTAACAGATTACTAGGATTTATTTCAAGAAGTATAAGCAACAGAAGTCCAAAAGTTATTTTACAGCTCTATACATCACTAGTGAGACCTCATTTGGATTATGCAGCTCAGTTTTGGTCTCCTTACTACAGGATGGATATAGATTCATTGGAGAACATACAAAGAAGAATGACTAAAATGATTTACAGTATAAGAAATCTCCCGTATGAAGATAGACTTAGAGCGTTGAATCTCCACTCTCTGGAGAGACGTAGAATGAGGGAGATATCATCGAGGTGTACAAGTGGATGATGGGCATAAACAAAGGAGATATTAATAAAATACTGAGGATATCGAACCAAGTAAGAACCAGAAATAACGGATTTAAATTGGATAAATTTAGATTTAGAAAGGACATAGGCAAGTACTGGTTTTCGAACAGAGTTGTAGATGCGTGGAACAATCTTCCGAGTACTGTGATAGAGGCTAGGACCTTGGGTGGCTTTAAAAGAGATTGGACAAATATATGAGTGGAGGGGCTGGGTTTGATTTGTGTCGTGAGTACGGGAATAAATTCTTAGGTAGTGGTGGTTTTGATAAGGACCTGCCTTGTATGGGCCAGTAGGCCTTCTGCAGTGTTCCTCCATTCTTATGTTATGTTCTTCACCAAAGATCCTGATATAGGCAGTTAGTGGATAGCACCTGACCGTATTTGTCACCTCACGCCGACTCTTCAGGTCACAGGTATCAGTAACATCGTCCTGAATGGGTGAAAAATTCGTTAGAATTTAAAGAACAATGACAAATTTCTCCGTCTCTTGGAAGACGACCATAACATAACTACACATGTTTGGGAGGTCCTTCACAAATTCAACCCCAAAAAAATATTGGCAAAACCCATTTTTAGCACTACCCAAGCAATAAGTTTTGATAAATAGGAAGACTGTTCCACTCAGCAACTACCCTATTTCATGGAAATAAATGGTATAAAATACCGACACAATGGAAAAATAAACACATAAGGAGTATAATGTGATTCTTTATTGACAACGTTTCGCCCACGCAGTGGGCTTTATCGAGTCGAGGTAGATGTGTCTCTGACTCGATAAAGCCCACTGCGTGGGCGAAACGTTGTCAATAAAGGATCACATTATACTGCTTATGTGTTTATTTTTCTACCCTATTTCATGGTAAATTAGACACATATGCAACACTTGGGTATCTTTATTGAGGAAACGTTTCGCCACACAGTGGCTTCATCAGTCCATACAAAGGAGAATCGTGAAGAACAGGAGGAGTGTGAGGTTGTCAGGCCCTCAATCTTGAGACGATGTTGTCAGTCCATCAATCTTGAATAGAATAACAGCATATGAGCAGAGGAAGCTTATATACTGTAGACAGGAGAGGTGCAGCAGTTGTAGGAGGTGTCACATTTGTTCAATGTGGAAGTAGGTCGTGCCCAAGGAATAGGCAAGCGAAGAAATCTCTGTATTAAGATACCAAGATGTTGCAGTGTCAGACAGGATGTGAATGAATGGTTCAGAGAACCGACTACAGTATATTAGCTTCCTGTTGCATATGTGTCTAATTTACCAACTCGTCGGTTCTCTGAACCATTCATTCACATCCTGTCTGACACTGCAACATCTTGGTATCTTAATACAGGATTTCTTCGCTTGCCTATTCCTTGGGCAGACCTACTTCCACATTGAACAAATGTGACACCTCCTACAACTGCTGCACCTCTCCTGTCTACAGTATATAAGCTTCCTCTGCTCATATGCTGTCATTTTATTCAAGATTGATGGACTGACAACATCGTCTCAAGATTGAGGGCCTGACAACCTCACACTCCTCCTGTTATTCATGATTCTCCTTTGTATGGACTGATGAAGCCACTGTGTGGCGAAACGTTTCCTCAATAAAGATACCCAAGTGTTGCATATGTGTCTAATTTACCAACTCGTCGGTTCTCTGAACCATTCATTCACATCCTGTCTGACACTGCAACATCTTGGTATCTTAATACAGGGATTTCTTCGCTTGCCTATTCCTTGGGCACGACCTACTTCCACATTGAACAAATGTGACACCTCCTACAACTGCTGTACCTCTCCTGTCTTCAGTATATAAGCTTCCTCTGCTCATATGCTGTTATTATATTCAAGATTGATGGACTGACAACATCGACTCAAGATTGAGGTCTGACAACCTCACACTCCTCCTGTTCTTCACGATTCTCCTTTGTATGGACTGATGAAGCCACTTTGTGGCGAAACGTTTTCTCAATAAAGATACCCAAGTGTTGCATATGTGTCTAATTTACCAACTCGTCGGTTCTCTGAACCATTCATTCACAAAAGGTTTCTTGGCAATAGGTTCAGCTATGTAATAGAAGCCGTTGTTCTGGTTGAAGTTGTTGGATATACAGATAAGTGATGATTCCAGGATTCTTCGGTATTGCGTGTTGTCTTCTCTGGCGATGAGTCTTGCGTTTCTGTAGTTGATTAAATGGTTGTGTGAATTTCGGTGTTGAACACAGGCATTTCTTGAGTCGTCAGATCTGCCTGCGTACTGGTGTTCTGAAATGCGTGTTTGGAGGTCTCTGGATGTTTCGCCAACGTATAATTTGCTGCAGCCATTACAAGGGATTGTGTATACCCCTGCCGTGGATTGAAGTTTTTCCTGTCTGTTACTGGTAATGTCCTTGATGGTGGTGGATGTGAAGGTGGATACTCGGAATGAGGTCTTAGAAAAAATGTTGGAAACGTGTTTGGAAATGGAGTTGGTGGGAAGGACTATGTATCTCTTCTCAGCAGTGTCTTCTCTGGGTGTGTTGAAGATGTTTAATGCCCGTCGTCTGCAGTCACCGAAATTTACACAACCATTTAATCAACTACAGAAACGCAAGACTCATCGCCAGAGAAGACAACACTCAATACCAAAGAATCATGGAATCATCACTTATCTGTATATTTTCCATTGTGTCAGTATTTTATACCATTTATTTCCGCCATGAACTGCCACTTTCTTTAACAGTCTCTGGTGCGGTACTCTACCAAAAGCCTTATTAAAGTCTAAATAAATAATATCGAATTCTTTATCATGATCAACAGCCTCAAAAGCTTTACTGAAGAAGGTTAATAAATTAGATAGGCAGGAACGGCCCCTCGTGAATCCATGCTGAGTATCATTAATCAAATTATTGTTATCTAGATGGCTTCCAATAATATCAGCTATAATTGACTCTGTGGATGAATGGTTCAGAGAACCGACGAGTTGGTAAATTAGACACATATGCATCACTTGGGTATCTTTATTGAGGAAACGTTTCGCCACACAGTGGCTTCATCAGTCCATACAAAAGAGAATCGTGAAGAACAGGAGGAGTGTGAGGTTGTCAGGCCCTCAATCTTGAGTCGATGTTGTCAGTCCATCAATCTTGAATAGAATAACAGCATATGAGCAGAGGAAGCTTATATACTGTAGACAGGAGAGGTGCAGCAGTTGTAGGAGGTGTCACATTTGTTCAATGTGGAAGTAGGTCGTGCCCAAGGAATAGGCAAGCGAAGAAATCCCTGTATTAAGATACCAAGATGTTGCAGTGTCAGACAGGATGTGAATGAAGGGTTCAGAGAACCGACGAGTTGGTAAATTAGACACATATGCAACACTTGGGTATCTTTATTGAGGAAACGTTTCGCCACACAGTGGCTTCATCAGTCCATACAAAGGAGAATCGTGAAGAACAGGAGGAGTGTGAGGTTGTCAGGCCCTCAATCTTGAGACGATGTTGTCAGTCCATCAATCTTGAATAGAATAACAGCATATGAGCAGAGGAAGCTTATATACCGTAGACAGGAGAGGTGCAGCAGTTGTAGGAGGTGTCACATTTATTCAATGTGGAAGTAGGTCGTGCCCAAGGAATAGGCAAGCGAAGAAATCCCTGTATTAAGATACCAAGATGTTGCAGTGTCAGACAGGATGTGAATGAATGGTTCAGAGAACATAAGAACATAAGAACATAAGAAAGGAGGAACACTGCAGCAGGCCTGTTGGCCCATACTTGGCAGGTCCTTCACAATCCATCCCACTAACAGAATATTTGATCAACCCAATTTTCAATGCTACCCAAGAAATAAGCTTTGACAATTCTACCCACTCATGCGCGAGTCCCACTCAAATCCAACCCCTCTCACTCATGAATTTATCCAACCTAAATTTGACACTACCCAAGGTCCTAGCTTCAATAACCCTACTAGGCAGACTGTTCCACTCATCAACTACCCTATTTCCAAACCAATACTTTCCTATATCCTTTCTAAATCTAAACTTATCTAACTTGAATCCATTATTGCGGGTTCTCTCTTGGAGAGATATCCTCAAGACCTTAATTATATCCCCTTTGTTAATACCCATTTTTCACTTGTATACCTCGATCATGTCTCCCCTCATTCTACGTCTTACAAGTGAATGTAATTTTAGGGTCTTCAATCTTTCTTCGTAAGGAAGATTTCTAATGCTATGTATTAATTTAGTCATTCTACGCTGAATGTTTTCTAACGAATTTATGTCCATTCTGTAATATGGAGACCAGAACTGAGCTGCGTAATCTAGGTGAGGCCTTACTAATGATGTATAAAGCTGTAATATAACCTCTGGACTTCTGTTGCTAACACTTCTTGATATAAATCCCAGTAATCTATTTGCCTTATTATGTACGCTTAGGCATTACTGTCTTGGTTTAAGGTTGCTGCTTACCATCACCCCCAAGTCCTTCTCGCAATCTGTATGGCTAAGTTCTACGTTATTTAACTTATAAGTGCTTGGGTTATGGACACTCCGAGCTTCAGAACCTTGCATTTATCTACATTGAACTGCATCTGCCACTTTTCTGACCACGAATTAAGTTTGTCTAAATCTTCCTGAAGTTCTATGACTTCTATGTTTGAATCAATTATCCTACCTATCTTCGTGTCGTCGGCGAATTTGCTCATATCACTAGTAATTCCCTCATCAAGGTCATTGATATATATTATAAATAACAATGGGCCTAAGACTGATCCCTGTGGAACACCACTTGTTACAAGTCCCATTCGGATTTAACCCCATTTATGCACACTCTCTGCTTCCTATTGGTGAGCCATGACTCGATCCATGACAGCACTTTTCCCCAATGCCATGAGCTGCCACTTTCTTTAACAGTCTCTGGTGCGGTACTCTATCAAAAGCCTTACTAAAGTCTAAATAAACAATATCGAATTCTTTATCGTGATCAACAGCCTCAAAAGCTTTACTGAAGGAGGTTAATAAATTAGATAGGCAGGAACGGCCCTCGTGAATCCATGCTGGGTATCATTAATCAAATTATGGTTATCTAGATGGCTTCTAATAATATCAGCTATAATTGACTCTAGTAATTTGCCTACAATTGAAGTCAGGCTTATTGGGCGGTAGTTTGACGGTAGTGACTTGTCCCCTGCTTTAAAATAGGAATTACATTAGCCATCTTCCCATATCAGACACTACACCTGTTTGAAGAGATAAATTAAAAATGTTAGATATTGGTTCACAGAGTTCCATTTGCATTCCTTAAGAACCCTTGCAAAAGCTCATCAGGACCGGCGATTTATTTTGTTTCAGTCGGTCAGCTGTTTCATAATCATTTCGCTAGTGACTGTGATATTACATAATTTATCTTCTTCTGGGCCTCTGTAAAAATTAATTACTGGGATATTATTAATGTCTTCCTGTGTAAACCGAGAGAAAATAATTATTAAAAATAGAGCACATATCATTCTCCTTGTCAGTAAGATGCCCAAAGTTATTTTTAAGGGACCTATCTTATCCCTAACTTTTGTTCTATAAACCTGGAAAAAACTTTTTGGGTTAGTTTTGAATCCTAGCAACTTTAATTTCATAGTCCCGTTTAGCTTTTCTTATTCCCTTTTAACGTCCCTCTTAATGTCAGTATACTGATTTATAAGATGACCCTCACCTCTTTTTATGCGCCTATAAATTCCTTTCTTCTGCCCTAAAAGATATTTGAGCCTATTAAATTAGACACATATGCAACACTTGGGTATCTTTATTGAGGAAACGTTTCGCCACACAGTGGCTTCATCAGTCCATACAAAGGAGAATCGTGAAGAACAGGAGGAGTGTGAGGTTGTCAGGCCCTCAATCTTGAGACGATGTTGTCAGTCCATCAATCTTGAATAGAATAACAGCATATGAGCAGAGGAAGCTTATATACTGTAGACAGGAGAGGTGCAGCAGTTGTAGGAGGTGTCACATTTGTTCAATGTGGAAGTAGGTCGTGCCCAAGAAATAGGCAAGCGAAGAAATCCTGTATTAAGATACCAAGATGTTGCAGTGTCAGACAGGATGTGAATGAATGGTTCAGAGAACCGACGAGTTGGTAAATTAGACACATATGCAACACTTGGGTATCTTTATTGAGGAAACGTTTCGCCACACAGTGGCTTCATCAGTCCATACAAAGGAGAATCGTGAAGAACAGGAGGAGTGTGAGGTTGTCAGGCCCTCAATCTTGAGACGATGTTGTCAGTCCATCAATCTTGAATAGAATAACAGCATATGAGCAGAGGAAGCTTATATACTGTAGACAGGAGAGGTGCAGCAGTTGTAGGAGGTGTCAAATAGGTGTCAAATAGGTGTCAAATAGGCTTGTGTCTACCAAGTTCTGTGGCACTCTCATAAAAAATTAATTTAGGTCTTCGACTTTTAGTCTGGTTAGCGGCTCGCTAAAACTGAGTCATACTGGGACTTTAGTAGCTCACTCATTTCCTTGCTGTCATCTGTGTAGGACCCATCTCGTTTAAGTAGGGCCCAATACTGGATGTTGTTCTCGACTTTGATTTGGCATAAGAAAAGAAATACTCTGGGTTTTGTGGAAAATATTGGTATTTTCCCGAAGGTTATACTGATAAACTTTCCAATGTGAATATTCATAAGTGTTGCTGTTGGTTTGCATTTTTCTTGGGATCAGAAGAAGGAACCAACACACAGTTCTCGATGCATGCTTGGAGACACGGCTTGGGTCAGGGTGCGGGTACGCTGAGCATAGGTCGTAGGCAGTCACACATGGATACCGAAGGCTTAGGTACTCGGGACCGAAATGGAGTCAAGAATTTGGCATTTCCGATGGCCAAACCACGATTAGCGGCCTCACTTCGTAATAGGAAGTGTTGTAACTGTTCTCGGTGAATATTGTGGGACATTAAGTCCGGAACCACTGTAATTGGTAAATTGTTAAATAGCGAGTGACGCCGGTATAGGCTAACCATGGTAACTATGGCTTAGGTGACGTGACTATTTGACTTGACGCGATCGAAAACCCTGATTCTGGGTGACTGTCGTGGGTGGAAGTGATGGGAATAAGTATTGGTGAACACTGTGGGACGATAAAGTCCAGTGAATTATCTTTATAAGGAATTGGAGGAAAGAAATACATCGTGTGTCCCCGGGGGAAGGATGCCACACGAGGCCGCAATTTTGGGTATAAAGGGAAATGGTCATTTCCATCTCGATTCATCGGTTTGAACCTCAACATAAACTGTAAAAGTGTAAACCAGGGGACATTAAATGATCGGGGAATAGTGGAAAATTAATACGAATAAACGGGAAATTAAGGGAATAGGCAAAATTTTCCCCCTTCCCGATCAACCACATTTAATTTATCATTTCCATCTCGGGGACTTAGAGGATAAGGGAATCAAATTCCTTGTCTCATCAAAAACCCAATTTACCATCCCGACTAACCTGTTCTAAAAGTCGACGTTCCCCGCGGAAGGAGACTTAAAAACGCTGTCTCCCCGTAAAAATATTCTTTTTTCATCCCTATCCTGTTGGCCAACTGTGGGTTATTTGGGAATTTACTTGGATGTCAACATCTTCAACGACTATCCTGAAAGGGTGAAAGGTTTTATAATGTGTGTCTCTCTTCCTTCTTTTCACATTGGGGGAGCGGCAGGGGCGCAAGAACCTTGCCTCTAATTTTTCCCGGGGGTTCCCACAGCCCTGTGATGGCTAACAAACCCCATAACCTAACATATGTGGATACCCAGAATGATATAAATAACTCAAAAACCCCCCAAAAATCCAAATCACCAACTAATAGGACTCGTGTTACCACCACCCCCCCCCTGCCACTGAAGTGATCCCCAAAATTCACCCTTCCCCCCATCTTTTACTATTCATCTGAAGCCACGGTCAATGGCCAAGGGTCGGAAAAAAGAAGCCCCAGTAACCGCCAAGGATCCTAACATCACAGGTGAGGCAGCAATACTAAAGGAAAACTTCTCGTACTGGAGGACAAACCCCTCATCAACCACCTGCCCCCATCACAACACCCGAAAAAAAAAACAAATAGGCCCCGCCACGCCCAAGATCTTTTCCATGGATTTGATGAAAAATTCTCCCCAGAAATAGCTAAACTCCTTATGACCAGAACCAAACAATCAAAGCTTACCCAGGAAATGGGAGTTTAAAAACCCCAACCACAGTATCTCATCAAGACACAACTCTGGAAGAAAACAACCTTTAAAAACTAAAACACACACCCAGTCCGTGGACACCATCAACACTCAAAAGACAAGTCACCCAACTGAATAAAACACTGAAGAAAGATCCGGGTGGACAAAACTTCCATTCATTCCCTTCCAAGACCATTGACCAACAACAGCTATGTGACGCTGTTGTAGTTAAAAACCATCCCCCACCTACAGTCACCCAAGGCATGCATGGAGGACATCCTACAACTTTTGGCCCCCTTAGCCTAAATATCGTGTAAAAAAAAGATTGAAACTGATGGGCTCCAAAAGGGAAAAAAAACGGGATTAAAATTCAAAAAGCCAAAAAATAACGTACAAAAAACATCCATAGCTATGAAATCATTTTATTGTTGAATGCCTTAAAAAAAAAAACCTCCTTTATCGACTAAGAAAATTTCCTCCCAAAAATTATATTTTTTGGGGATTAAAATCGCAGTTAGGAAACAGCCCACTGGGAAGGGTACTTCATCTCTACAAATATGAAAAAAACTTCCTTAGTGGGCGGGTTCAAATGCAGTTTATACCCCCATCCACGAATAGTGTTATGAATCATCCTGAAATTTATATACTACCATAAATTTTTTCCCAAAAAAATTTTAATACCCCCCTTTCTTTTTAATTTTCCTTTTTTATTCAAAACCCTTCTACCTCATAGTCTTTTTTAAATTTCACTTTATATTCATTCTCCTCATAGTCTTAATTTGTATTTAATAACTATAAATCCTTTTTTTATTATTATTCTTTTTTACCAAAATTTACAACCCCAATCATTTCCCCCCAATTCTATCTTAACCTGTTATTCCCTCCCTCTTTTGTTTTTCCCAACCTTATCTTATATTTTATTTTAAAATATTAGTAGTTTATAACTAATTTTTTTTTTTTTTTTTTAGAAAACCCATAAAAAATTTTAAATTTTTTTTATGTTTATTTTTTTACTATACTCTATTTGACCAATGTGCATTAGCTAAATACTTGCCCAAACACCCCCACACTATCTGATAAAAAAAAAATTACTATTTAACCTAAATAATGAATAAACCCGTCGCCCCTGAAAAAAACCCCTTATAATCTAACACCCAATCAAAATTTCGGGAAAGTAACTGCCTCTATTAAAAAAGCATAAAAAGCCCCCATTTTTAAAAAATACTGCAAAAAGTATATTTAAAAAAACCCCACAAGGGTCCCCCCCTTTTAAACAAAAAAAAAAAGATCCCCTCCTTCCCCCCCTTTGGGGTTTCCCAAAAAAGACAACCTTAAATGTATTGTCCTTACTGAAACCGGGCCCAAGCAGGATACAATAGATATCTACTCCCCGGAAAAAGGGGGAAAACACAACTGCAGACCCCCTAAGTTGGGGTGGTATTGAAACCTTTTAACTCTAATGAAATATGGGGGTTTGACCCCGTGCTATAGTGATAAATTTTTGGGAATATTTTTTTCTTTTTCCCCCAAAAAAACCTTAAGACCCCGAAAAAATGGGGTTTTTTAAAACCATCCTCATACAAAACCCCCAAATTTTAGCGATAAAAAAAACCGCTAAAAAACAAACAACCAAACGAACAAGCACCCCCTTATTTTAGCTGGATTTTTTAACATAAACCTTGGCCACCAGACCAAAACCCCGGTAACTGTTTTCCCATCAAAAATTTGAAAAACACACTTTTTCTCCAAAAAAACCCAAAACCCCAACCCCCAAGGCTGACTGGGACTTTTTGAACCATAATCGCCCATATATGGAAAAATCCTAGCCCCCTTAAATGGGGGAAAATTCAAAAAACACCAGAAACCCCCCACCTTCCTCTTAAAAAACATTAAAACCCCATCTCAGAATACACCAAAGTTTCTTTTTAGACTCCATGGATGCCTAAAAAATAATTTACAGCAGAGCTGGGGCCCCCGGGGGGAAAAATTTAAATTCCCAAACCCAAGGGTATCATGATTGGGACAATTTTCTTAATAAATTACTTAGACTATTAAAAAAATTGTCCTAAAAAAAATTTTAAAAGATTACGAATAAAAGGGGTAGGTTCCCCAAAAAAAATTTAAAAAACAAAATCCAATAACAAAAACATAAAAATTTTAAAACAAAAAGACGGGGGGTTCATCAAAAAGGGTTTATTAAACACTATTCATCAGTTCCCCCAAAAAATAAAAAAACCCAATTGTACTACTCCAGCAGATTCACGGGGAAAAAAAAGGGGGGAAAAAAAAAACCGGAAAAAAAACCCCCCACAGATTTTTTGGGGCCCCCCCAAACTAAAAAAAATGGGGGTATTGTCCTAATTTAAAACCCAAAAAAAAACACCACTACAGCCTTTTGGGGTACAGTAAACAAAATAAATGACTTCTTTTTCAACCATAGGATAAAAAATTTTTCCAGTAAAACCCCCAAAAAACCCAAAACCCCCCAGGGAAGTGATTACCTAGAGGGGGAATTTTCCCCCTCCCCCTTTTTATCTTGCACCTACGGGCCCCCTGAAGTCACCATGATAATCAAGTCCAAAAATAAATCAGGGAATCTGGGGGCAAGTCCCCCATGATTATACAATCAAAGTCCTTTTCCCCCCTATTTCAATACTTTTTTTAAAAAAAAACTAGAAACTAGCCCCTTTCCCCCCCCCCTACTCAAAACAGCTAGGGGTACAAATACACAAAAGGGGGTGAAACCCCCCAGACGTAAACAAACTATAGGCCAATATCAAACTTTTTTATTTCTATCCAAAATCTTCGAGAAACAAATTTTAAAGAATTATTCTTTATAACAAAAAGCATACTCAACCCCCTTTTTGGGGGAAAATATATAAAAAAAAAATTTTAAAAAAAGCAATCGTAAAAAAGGAAAAACCTGCTTTTCCGGGACTCGAAAAAAAGGAATATCCATTTTGGACTTTTTTTTGACCTAAAGGGGAAAAAATTTTACAGTAAACCCAAAACCTCTCCACAAACTTGACCAATATGGGATAAAGGACATACTTTTCTTCTTCCCAAAACCTACCTTATAATAGCTATCAGTATGTCAATTAAAGGGAAAAAAAAACCCCCCGAAAGTCATTTAAAAATAAAAAAACCCCGGGGGAAAAATCCTTGGTCCCCCCGCTCTTCCCCTTTCCCCCCCAAAGATCTTCCCCCAAAAAATCACAACACCTGAAAAAATACTCTTTTTTTTTAAAGGCCCCGACATTAAAATTCCCCCCCCAAATCTTGGGGAAAAAATCGACACCATTGTTAACAAATTACTAAAAATATCTACATGGATGAGGGCCAACAAACAACCAACACTGATTCCTGGGCCTTCACCTCGACAGTAACCTGAAATTCAGCATCATTTTCCAACACATAACAAAGAAAGTGTCCAAAACTGGGAAAATCCCTCTAAGATACGTTACTATGTACCACAATCAGACCTACTCACACTATACTATTCACTCATCTATCCCCAACTCATATATGCCATTTGTGCTTGGGGGCTTTTTTGGAAAAAACCCAAAAACCCAAAATAATCATATTGTAATTTGAAATAATACATAACTAGAATAAACTCAATCAATTTCCCCTAGCATTAAAAAACTTAGTGAAAAGTCTTTTAGAATAAGTTTCCTCTAATGTGGCATGCCAGTGGCTCTCCTTCATTACAGTTTTTAATTGTAACTACCAATAACAATGTACACTTGTAACATGCATCGAAATAAAAAAATTATTATTATTATTATTATTATTTTATTATTATTATTATTATTATTATTATTATTATTATTATTATAATAACCCAACAAAAAAACCCAAATAAAATTATCACCAATCCAACGCTAGGCAACACACCTCCCACTCTTCAAAGGGCCTAAAATTACTCACTGTTCAGAACATCCACACTAACTACTCTGCAATCTACATTTATAGAACCATATATACCAACTTTAACCCTGAACAAAAAACCCTTTTTTGACAGTTGTGACAGGACCCATAGGCCCCTAATACCAGATACAAAAATCTTTTTTGACATTCCCCGTGTCCCAAATAAATCTATACAAAAAAATTTAATGTACATAAAAAGGGGCCCAAAATCTAGAACTCCTGCCTGAAAACTCTAGAACTGCAACCCAACCTCCATTTTTTAAAAGGCCGTTAAAAAAAATCTTATCTCACTTAAGGTAGCTAACCACATGAAAATTTCTTTATCTTGCACATATCCACAACAAAATTACATTTATTGATATTTGTGATTCCACCTTTAATTTTCACATGACTGTAACCAAGATTCTAATACAACTATTTTCATAAATTTTTAAGCTAATCATAAGTTTGCCTAAGACACTCCCAAAATAGAAAAATGTATCATGCCAACACGTCCCATTTCCATTAGTATATAAACCAATTTTAATTTTTTTTAATTTTTTCACCTCAATTTTGTAAACCTAGTTAATCACTACAATTACCCCCCCTTAATACCAGTATAATCAGATAAGTAAGTTTGCCTGATTTTTCTCTATTGGGTTTTTTAAAGGAAACTGTGTAACATGCCAAGACAAAACCATTCTTATTACTAATTTTTTTTCAATCTAGACATTCTAAATATTTAATCATTTGAAATTTGTACTCATTTGTAATATGTAATACAATCTAGTTTCCCGAACTACCTCACTATTGTAAAAAAATCTTTAATCATTTTAAATTTTTATTCATATGTAATTTTTTAAAATAGATTAAAAAACCCAGTATTAAGTCTGCCCGAAATGTCCCAGCATGCCCAGGCATGCTAGACATGCTAACGGGCCCTCTTTGTAATTATTGTGGGGGAAAATTTTGAGACTACCTGTATGGACTTCACCCTTCCAAAAAGATAATCTCAACGGGGGATGACCGACTAACATTTACCCGAGTCACTCCCCCCGAGGTGTGAGAAAACTTAAACCCTCCTGGTCGCTGAAACGGCTCCCTTTGATATTCTCACACTAGACCCACTCCACTCTGGACCAGTTTAATGTTACAATAGATCGCCCATTCTTTGATACAATTGGTTGTGGACTGTAATTTTTATATTGGACCGGTTAGAAAAAAAGAGAAGAGAGTACACAATTTATTTAAACCATCACTTTTACCCCCTTTTCCCGTGATAACGTTGGGGATCATTGACGATATTTTCAGTACTTATATTAATTATAACCTCCTACCGGCCGGCAACAGACTGTCATAACTAAATAAATCTTTGCAGGGGGGAGGGGGGTTGGATTCCCTTTTTTGGTGCTTCCCCCGCGTTTGATCTCGTGGTCTTGCTAGGGAGCGATTATTATCCAGGCAAGACGATGATGTTGTCCCGATGGGAAAAAGAAGGTTTATTCCCTTTTCTCTCAGTCCTCGAGACTTGACTGATAAATTAACATGTGGGTTTATCGGGAAGTAGCGACTCTTTCATTTCGCGCATCCCCTTCATTTCCGTTTATTCATACCTTCATTCCCGTTCAAGACGTTTAATGTCTCACTGGTTTAATTTTTATTGTTCACTTTATTAAAGCTCGAAGTAGATGGATCGAGATGAAAATGATAACCCGTTACCATTACATCATGGCAGCCCCGGGTAGCGTCCCTTCCTTCTTTTCACACGATGTATTTCTTTCCCCCCAATTGCAAAAAACCTTTGACAAGTGTGACCATGGTGTAATAGCACACAAAATGCGTGAAAAAAGGAATAACAGGGAAAAGTTGGTAGATGGATCTTAATTTCCTAACACGTAGAAACAAAAGTAGTAGTCAACAGGTAAATCTGAGGCAGCTACTGTGGGAAAACTCCCGTTCCCAAAAGGCCCGTACTTGCCCCCCATCCCATTCCCCATCCTCATATCAGACATTGACGGGGGTATAAACCCCAGTGCTGTGTTTCCTTTGCAGATGACACCCCAATCTGTATGACAGTGTCCACCGTTGAAGACATTGCAAGACTTTCCCAAAAATAAACCAAATCTTTAAATGGGCTGCAGAAAACAATATGAAATTCTTTATGAGAAATTTCAATTACTCAGATTTGGAAAACTGAAAAATTAAAATCTCATCGGAGTACAAAACTAATTCCAACCACACAATGAGCGAAAAATAATGTCAAAGACCTGGGAGGATCATGTCAGAGGATCTCACCTTCAAGGACCATAGCAATGTAGCAATTGCATCTGCTCGAAAAATGACAGGATGGATAATGAGAACCTTCAAAACCAGGGATGCAAAGCCCCTGTTTACACTTTTTCAGATCGCTTGTTCTATCTAGGCTGGAATATTGTTGCACACTAACTGCACCTTTCAAGGCGGGTGAAATTGCTGACCTTGAAAATGTTAAAAACCCCCACCGCACGCATAAATTCGATAAACCACCCCAACTACTTGGAACGCTTGAAGTTCCTAAAACCCGTCTCTCTAGGGAAAGCAGGGGGAGGATACATTATTATATACACATGGAAAATTCTCGAGGGCTTAATTCCAAACTTGCACACAAAAATCACTCCCCACAAAAACAAAAAACTCCCGGGGAGTAAATCCCCCCAAAGAAAGGGGGGTGCCACTAGCACCCCTTTAGGGACAAACAATAAGTGTGAGGGGCCCCAAAATTTTTTCAACTGCCTCCCAGTAAAACAGGGGGGAACCCAAAAAGCCCCCTGGCCGGGAGGACTGGACAGGCAAATCAGTGGGGGACCCGATCAGCCGGGTTTTGGATTTCGGGATGCAGGGGGCCAGCAGTGCCTGGGATCACCCGGAAAAGGGGGCCCCCGGGGCACGGACCCCGGGGCCCCGGGGGGGTTGACCCCCGGAATTCTCTCCAGGTAGACTCCCGGAACACTTTCAAAGGGAAACCATCTGCAGACCCGACAATGACTGGACCACTATAATCCACACCTGTTACATCAAATGGCTTTACTAACTACATCGTTCCTTTGGGGAAAAGGTGGAGGGCCTGGGTACATAAGGTTCTGGCATCCCACGACGACACACTACACATGTCTTGATGACCCCTTTCACACTCTGTCTCCTTTAGGAATCCCGAAAATTTC